>CAAAJI010000192.1:37555-63682 GCA_900642245.1 Fragilaria radians
TTGCAGGATTGAGAAACCCACTACCTCTAGTGCGTACTATCCGATAAATTTGCCAAACAGGTTCACTTTTGGGAAACCTAAGGTTTTCGTTGGCTAAAAGTATCGTTATCTCCCCTTTTGTTAAGCAAATTTTAAGATTTAACACACTTTCAGCTGCAGAAAGTGGCATCTATTTTATTGGATTATTCTGCTCAATTCCAACGTGCTAAAAATCAACAGGTTACCAATGTGCCGTCTAAGCCAAGCAGATACAATCAAATGATTGCATTGAGCATTACTTGATATGAGAGCATGGAAAAGAAATTTCTTTCTTTTTTCATCTCATGCATAATCCGTTTGGTATGAAGATTTGGTGTTTCAAGGTTAACACCAATTTGACTGTTTCTGAAGGTAGATGAAACAAAAATGCTGAAATAAGGTTATTGCTTATGTCTTAATTTAATCTTCTTGCAGATCTAAAGCATGCGATCATGGTGTTGGACGGATCGTCCAGCGCTGTGCTCGATCGATGGAGTGACACCGGGGAAAAGCCGTTGGTAAATAACGTCATGAAGAGAGAATACCTCATGGATGACGCAAGAATTTGCCAAAGATGCCGATCTCTAGATGACAGTTTGCATTTCTAAGATCGTGAAACACGTCGAAATGTGATTCCAAACTGCATCACCATACTTTTAATAATCTAGTGGTGTATCTCAATAACAGCTTTAGTTCTTGTTCTAGGTTCAGAATAGGATCCTTTCAACACATGGATTTATGCATCACGAACATGAATGGTGATATTCTTCTTCTTGATTCTCACTTACGTCCCTCCTTTCCAAATAGAAAAAGATGATTTTACCATAACGCTCTTGTCCAGATACTGCGACAGTCAATGGTCAACCATTGAGAATGTTTCTATCACTACTCAACACCGATGTAGATGCCATTCAATCATAAAAAAAACCAATTAAGGGCCATATTTTTGACTGTTGAATACTCTTAAGCTTGAGGACTTATCTTGTCCAATATCGGTGCAATTGACAAATGAAGCAGAATTTCAGCTACCACCATATGGCCTTGAGTGGCTAGTCCTCGTGGTCGCCAAATCTTGCTGTCTGGACAATTCTTAAAAAAGATATAAAGGACAGCGGAAGAGATTGAGAAAATTATTGAGATTTTCTTTTTTTTGTAACACTGTGGAATCATCAAGACATGCTCAAAAAGCAAGATTGCACGTATCAGTGAAAAATCGTTGACATTGTCAAAGACGCCTTATCTTTTCTACATGTTGTGGCATATTTATGAATGTAGAACATCTTAAACTAACTTGAGAAAGCAGATATTTTGAGTTGAACTAGTGTCATACTTCTATAATCCGTATTTCAAATAGTTGGGTTCATGTAAACCTTCTGTCCAAGTTAATCAAAGCAATGAATTCCACAACGGTGAAACAAAGCTTACTATTTATGCCCTAGACAGCTTACCACAAAAAGGATTTTCCTGTTTCCCCTTACATCAAGAGTTTATAAAAGGAGAAAATTTTGCCTTGTTCATTTCATCAATGACAGCTCAATATGCTTCAAGTCCTCTTGTAACTAAAAATTAGAATAAATTGGTTGTTCTTGCTAGAAAGACTACATTTTGATTCGTAAAGAAATAGATTGTGATTAAAAAATGCTCTTAAGATTTCCCTAAATTCTGAATCAGACGTACCACGACAAAGATTGGAGAATGGTCTATGCGGGAAAATAAAGCCGACTGGATCTCTCTTTACTCCTGACAGAGCAGAGAATGAAGTTAGACGACATGGGATCTACAGACGTTCAGTTTCTAATAGTTACCTTCATCAGCATTATAAGTAATCTCAAGCATCAAATGATCTTCTTGGAGAAATGAATCGAAAACAAAGGGAATCCGTTTGAAATCGATAAAAGTGCAAGGAATCAAACCACAAGTAATGGCAAGACAAAATCCAATGGAGAAAGTAAAGGTGAAGATTATTGCGCTCTCTTTATCTCCCAATTTTAGCATGAATGTCATGCCTGCTGGAATCTTGGCCCTGTGAGCTCAGAAAAAACAAAAAACAATGCTAGCGCAAGCACTGTATTTTCATCCACTCGGATAAGCGAAAAGAATCCATTCGATTCTGGTAAAAAGTTCCACTCTTTGGAATTGGAGGTAGCGAAATTTCAGGCCAATAGAGCAGCATTGATAAAGGAAACCATGATATAAGATTACTTCAGAAAAGATAACACTTGGACGTAGCAAGACCGACGGAGCCCCCAAGAAAGGGTCACTAAGGTGATCTTAGACAGAAAGTTGGGTCAACCTTTCAAATCATTTTTCAGGAAGCAAACTTGTTACTAAACGTTGGATTAATAGCTCCAGCATCAACAAGGCCCTTAAGGACGGATTTTGAATCAGAAATGAAAGCTTATTCATCCAACTTACAAACTGAGCAGCAAGGGTAGCCTTTCACCAATTCTGAAACGCTAAGTGTGGTTTTTTATCCGCAGTCAGACTCCTATTTTCGAGAATTCAGACTGTAGAAATTGTGTATGGACAGAGTGACTATGAGGGTGTTAAAGTTTAAATTTGATACTGAGTCATGCTGCATGGAAATTGAGCCAAACGCTTATGCAAAGGAATGAGATCTTGTTGTCAATAGTCATATGGATCAAAGTTATTTCCAATTTTTTCCAATTTTATGGATAAAGTGTGCCATCCTGATGTTCAATATGACATCTCAGAGTTCCTATATATACTTTGACATGAGACTCCATGCTCCTCACTCCAAATATAATAAGAAAATTGATGCTACGACAATTCCAGGTTTTGCAGAATCTGGTTTGCTTTAAAATGCTCAGGGATTGCAATTTGTAAAACCATCGTTCTACCCATCTTTAGTGTTCCTACACTTGTATATCAATGTTTTCTATCCAAGATTTTCACATTACAAGTTTCTCTTTTGAACTGAGATATAGAGAGGGATTGCTTTCCTAGGCATTCGCTGTTGCCAATATCATCAGACATGACATTAATTCTCTCAAGCCTGAAATTCAATTCTCCGTGCACTATCGTGTTCTACTAGCGGTTTCTTTCATTTCAAACCTTTTCTCATTGAACCATAGTTAGCTCATATTCGCAGGTGAGATAATTCAGAACGTGAACGCTATTTACTTGTTTAAATGATTTTGGTTATAACTTATCCGGGGTTATCTTCTAGCGGCGATACCGATCTCGCTCAACCATTATTTGACTTCATGTCCTCAGTATTTGATATTCTTCTGTCCGCTGTTACAGTATTCTCCCTAGTCAAGAATGATGTGACGTTTGAATTATGCAAATGACAATAACTTTTCATTGATGTTGAAACTTCTTTCCTGCATGTGGTTTAAAGCAGTAAATATTTTCATGGAGATTCCACAGGGCATGGAAGCAGATAAAGAAGGATGTGTGTCTCTAAAGAAGACCATCTAGCTCCAAGCAATTTTACATGAATTAATTGGAAGCACTAAGGAGTTCCTGCTTTGTTATTAGACATGTTGATCCATGTCTATAGATAAAGCAGAGCTGCCTCGGAAGCTTGTTCTGATGTTATTTATTAGAGAGTTTACCACAAATATTCGATTAAACACGACTGAATGATGTGCATTCGTTTTAGTTTTCGTTACTGTCACTCTTTCGTTTAGCAAACTATTTTCTCCGTCAGTCATGCGTCTGTTTGTCTGTCTATCAGTTCACTAAGTATGATATAGTTCGAACAAAATTACGGAGCACTTTGCAAAGTGGAACTATATGCTACTACTGGTATAGGACGTTGATAAATTTTCTTCTATTGTGGGCCCTAAAATATAAAGTTGATACATCACAATGACACGTGAAGACTTGTGGCCAATTATTTCTATATCATTCTTAGTTGGCGCCGCATCGGCAACAGCATTTTGCTGGACAATCTTTCGTAAGCACGTTGATGAGGAAGATTTACGGGAAGAGTGGCTTAGGCGACTGGCAGTGGTTCGATCGCGAGCAAAAAACACGAAATGGCCATGGGATTCCATGATTCGTCAAAGTGCAAGTCAATTTGGCGAGTCCAAATATTCAGACTCGGAAACATACGATCAAATATTGAAAACGCCTGTTCGACTGCAGGATAAATCTGGACTGTGCATAGGATCAATCTTTGGAATGGATGCTGGGGGCACTCTCACAAAATTGGTGTATTTTGAACAGCGCAGTAACGAGCTTTTGAAGACAGCGGCTGAGCTTCAAGATAAATCTGTAAAACCTATCTATCACCGACGAACTACAACTGCAGATGTTCTGACTCCGATGGAGAAAACGGTGGAAAAAGAAATTGAAAGTCACCAGC
The DNA here is from genome assembly GCA_900642245.1 of Fragilaria radians. NCBI lineage: Eukaryota > Bacillariophyta > Fragilariophyceae > Fragilariales > Fragilariaceae > Fragilaria > Fragilaria radians. The sequence continues at coordinate 41,910 of CAAAJI010000192.1, forward strand.
GAGCCGGTTCCCTTCCCATCATTGGCGATGTGCATAAATCAGTTAATTTTGACAGCCCACTCACAGATGGGACATCCCCCCTGAAACCTAGAATCGTATTTGAACTTAGCAAATCACGAGATCATGCCGAGGCATTGGATAGCTTTTACAATTTCGCCAGAGGGTTTTCGCGTTTCCAATCTGGCGTACGAGACGAGTATCTTACATTTTACTCCAAAGAACTGGGAGGAGACTTTCATTTCATTCAATTTGAAACTCGCCAAATGGAGTCTGCTATGGATCTCATCCGATCTCATAAGCTGCACTCTAATATTTGTGAAATGGGAGCTACAGGAGGAGGGGCACACAAATATGCCGACGCTTGGGATCGAGTTTTGGGCATCAAGATACGTAAGGAGGATGAACTCAACTCGCTTGTAGCTGGGATGCAATTTGTCCTCTCTACAGTGATTGGAGAATGTTACACATTTCGACCTCGAATAAGAAAAGTTGAGACTGACGAAGCAGCCACATCCTCTCAAGATAGCGAAGAATCCGACTCCGAGGAAGCTGATGACCAAAATGAATACGAAAAAAAGGGAGATGAATGGTGGTGGTCACGCAAGGTTAAGCGAGACTCTATTTCACCATCATCTACATATCCATATCTATTAGTAATGATTGGCACAGGGGTCAGTGTTTTACGCGTTGACGGACCTCGACGCCATGTACGTGTTTCTGGTTCCACTATCGGCGGCGGCACTTTTTGGGGACTGATGCGGTTGTTGACTGACATTGACGACTTTCAAACGGTATTAAAAATGGCAGAGAAAGGTGACTCTTCTAAGGCAGATATGATGGTCGGAGACATATACGGAAGAGATTCCAAGGCATTGGAGAAAATAGGCTTACCATCAAATTTAGTTGCTTCCTCCTTTGGAAAATTGGTAGCAAAGACAAATCCAGCCGCTGGTTTGTCCCAAGAAGATCTTTCTCGAGCGTTGCTGCTTATGGTCACGAATAATATTGGACAGGTGGCTTATTTAAATGCAAGACTCAGTAAGACACCAAGCATTTACTTTGTTGGAAACTTTCTTCGAAATAATAAGATATCGCAACGCCGATTGGCATACGCAATTAACTATTGGTCGAAAGGAGAGATGGAGGCTCTTTTCTTGGAGCATGAGGGCTATCTGGGAGCACTTGGAGCATTCTTACTCAGTCAAAAAATATCACAAACAGACAAAGGCTTTTTCCAAAGGAATAAATGAGAAAACTCGAAGAATCATCTTCAAGCACAATACCGTAGCTGAAGCAGTCAATACGGAGTGAATGTTACTACTCAATGTGATCCTTGAAAGGTATGAAACGTCGGAGAATTTACGTACCTACATCCACTATGTCTCGTCAGATAATTGCGACATCCTTACTCTTCTTATGTAACTCATAATTAATGTACATTTACATTTTACAGTATTTTACAAAGGTGATGAATGTGTGCCAAATTCATCATTTACAAGCCAGGAAAAGGGAACATATTAAACTTTTTCATAGGAAGGAGTGGACAATAATGCCTCTCGCGAAATGAGTCGTGTAGTCTCAATACTTTCTGGACAGGTATATTGTCTGTGTTTATTTGGAGTATCTTCATTCGTATCCCTCAATTCAGATTCCTCTTCCATGCGTACCACGAAACAGCCAGCCAACAAAGCCAGTAGGGACACAAGAGAAAAGAGAATAGTCCCCTCAGCTAAATTATAGTTATCGTTTTGGAAATCGCCGTCAGATTTATTGTCATCAAGATGATCATGAAAGGATATATCACTCGATGAACAGGTGAAGTTGGAATGTGAGCGTAAGGGTGAGCATCGTAAATCGCTTCGCTTATCGACATCCCAATTGAAATGGGATAGTGGAGGCACCTCTTGGGGACATTTCGACCTGTTTCTTGGTCGGTCTGCGAGTTCCTCAAATTCATCCATGGTGATGGCTTGTAGCTGTTGTTGTTCGAGCTTTGGATGGAATAGACGTTGGAGATTCCAAAAATTGGTAAATGGTTGATAGATGCAGGGGATTTGAATGTCGTCACAATTTTTGGGTTCAAAACATCCCAGTCCGTAATTCCTAACACCAAACGATCCATGGTTATTAGAGGAATTATTACATTCAATAGACGGCTGATATTCGGTTGAAAACATAGAGGCAAAACCACCCGAATATTGATTACGAAATCCTGCATCTGACATTAAAGAATCAAGCATTGTAACGTTTCCCTGACCTGGGTCTTCCATTTTCGATGTTTCAATTGATAGTGATAGACAACCATACTCTGTTATAAGTGCGGGTATAGGTAGCTTGTACTTCGTAAACGCCTTTTTCAATATGAATAGTCCAGTTCCATCGATTAAATCAGACACTGCTTTATCACAATATAGGTGGACACTCATTCCGTACCACTCAGCTTCCTCGAAGGGATCATTTGCATCTCCTTGACAAGTAAAGTAATTCATGAAAATATCCAGATTTGAAATTGTTGAAATCAGTCCTACTGGAACAGAACGGATTGTGGGACAGGAGGCAATGTAGTGTCTCATATCCCGAAGAAGTTTTTTAATACATGGAGCATGCACCTTGAGATCGGTCGATTCGCCGCTAAAAGGAGTACTAGCATCATCACCATAATTGTTGTGACTAGTTTCATGTCCAATAAAGAATGCCAAGGTGTTGGAGTACTTTGAAAATTCTGTAAGGATGGCTTGTCCTCTATTCTTGAGTTCCGATGGATAACAATTCGGGGCAGCAGCAACACTTGGATTTCGTATTGTTGGAATAGCGTCATCAGAAGGAGAATTCCATGAAGTTGAAGATGAAATTTCAACAAAGGCATAAATTCCGGCTTGATCCAAGGCACACATAAAGGAATCATGATTCTGAGATGGATCCAAATGTTTGAGACGGACGGCATTGACGCCAAGCTGTTTTAAGTAGGGTAAGTCTCGTTGCCAAACATTTCGATATCTATCAGTGAACAAGTCCATTGAGTCACGGTGAAGTAGACCCTGGTTGGGACGCGGGTTGTAGTCGACACCCTGTATCCAAAGTTCTTTCTTGGTTACTGTATCGAAGAATTTGAAACCCTTTATCATCACTGGATTTAACGCGTCATTCCACCTAAAGAGGAATGTAATACTAAGAAGTAATTTGAATAGGGTTGATTTCATTCTTTTTTTTTTTACAGAGCCGCTGATGATCCCCATACAAAAGTATTTTGAAAAAGGAATTGAAATTGACTTGCCTACGTTTCGGATCTCGTAACAAAAAGGCAAAATCATATTTTTGAGAGGGAAACAAAAAATATGTTGAGAAACAACACTCAAGTCAGTTAGCAATCTAGAATAGAGATGAAAGCGATTCCTCTTCTAATTCACTGCATTGTACACATTTCTGTCTTACTAGATCACTTAACATTTTTGCATAATTCATTCGAATTACCTTTTATTAGCCTCTGGATGGATTTGATTCATGAAAGGCATCCCAAATTAACCTGTATTTGATAGAATATCATGAGATGGTAGCCTTGTATGGTGAAATGTGGTAGAAACTCACCTTGTATTCTTCCTCATTAACAAAGTCAATACTTTGTGATTGAAAAGTTACCATGAGCACTTGGTTAAACACATCTCGCATAAGGCCACATGAAATATTTCCGTGGAACCTAAAAGTTAATGTATAATAAGTTTTGATGATTCAAGTAACATTTGAATAGTCAAATTTAGGATGATTAATTAATGCTTGTAAATGAAGAGTACTTGGGGATTCTTTCCAAGACAACTGTCACAGTTTTGGCAAAGTGCAGGATTTTTGATGCAATAGTCTAATTTATGCCATATTTTCTCGTTGTTTCCTTTCATCATGCAAAGACCAACGTTTGCATATTCTCCTCTTTTGGATTCATGTTCCTTTTAGGGTTATCAAATTCAAGGAATCGGTACTCTGGACTCGTACCTCACGTTATGGGATACTCGAGTTTCATAGTGAATTCAGTCTCCCGAGATTTACCGTGCAGTAATAAATTACTAGGATCTACTGAAGTAATATCAGTCAAATAGATAGTTGAACCATGCTAAAATGATTTGATTTCGCTATGTCTTTGGCCAGTTCATGAATATATGTATTGGTCAACACGTAAACTCCTGAATCTTGGTCACACGGATTCATTTGCTTGAATTTAAACGGCACTGCCGTTCCAACCTTTTCGGTTGTAAATGTGCAAGCAACTAACAATTTTTCAAATTTAAATTGGATAATGCTTTTTCTTTTGATAAATTATTGTTTGTATGAAAAAGAAGACCATTTTATTTGTAACGATGAGGCAAATATTTGATCTTAATTCCACATCTGTAACAACTGCCGATAGCTCTGAGATAAAATGGAACATTTGTGGCTAAATCTAGTATACCTAAAATTAGTGATCACACTATGGTACGATAGAGTTAGAGTTGAGGTTGAATACAAATTTCAAAGGACCTAAAATCCACTTCACTATTAACAATCTGGATTGCGTGATTTGTCCTCGATTTGTAATTGCGCAGCTAGTTCAGTCTCCTTAATGTTAGATTTATATCATGTTAGATTTTTATCTGGACTCCACCTAGACGTAAAAAACCGGCGTCTAATAGTAGATTCATCACAATTATATATGAAAGACTAATAGTTTGCACAATCTGAAGCTGTTTTTAACATATAAGGGATGCAGGGCTTTGCACTTTTGTCAGTTTATTGAAGTCAACAGAGAAGTATGCCCTTTATCATGCACTTTCTTCTGACATCTCAATTTTCTAGAGCGTATGTTTCTGAAGACACATTAACCTTATTACGTCTTTTTATTTTGTTTGCCGTGTATTCCTCCTGCATATCATATATCTCGGCTAAGCTTGCTTTCATCAGTGGAGATTCTGAGTTTACCAATTGCATTCGCTTTTGGTGTTCAATTAGAGAGTGATGGTTGGCTAGCATCCAAGGTCTGACGGGAACATTGAAACCATAAAACTCACACCATTGCCTTTTGTAAGATTGGAACCATCCTTCGGTGTCCCAAAATGTGACTTTTGGCTGCGGCTGACCAAGAATCGTAAAAATATTCTTCCGGATAAGAGGCAGGTGCACATCTAAACCAAGATGATAGTACTTGGCTCCTCTTTTTGAACATCGAATGAGATATGGAGGAAGATGAGCAATCGCATCCTTTTGATTGTGAAATCTAGCTATCTGAAGTTTTCCAATATCTCCCTGATATTTCACAGCGTCTGCAAATTGATACGCTGCCATTCGGGGACATCCAAAAGTTACAGCTTGCACTGCTCCATTTCTTGTAAAGCGATCTTCCAATGAGGCGTAAAAGGCAAAAATATTGGTTAACGCACCGCCCAAAGAATGCCCTGTTACTAGCACTTGAAAGTCATCACCAAGGATTCTGGCATATTCATTAACTTTTGAAGCAATTTCATCATATTTTGTAGTTCCTGTATCTTTCCGTTTTCGGAAAAGGTAACGATAGAATCCTGAGTGCATCTTGATATTGTCAGACTTATTCACGTAGCTTTCAGCTATTGGATTTTGAATTTTTACAGTATCCCAATGAATGCTATGATCCCAATCGGAATATGTTGTCGCTCCTCGAAATATGACTACAACAGACTTTATCTGATGGTCGATTGATATTGCATATGTACACTCTTTCTGTGGATGCCAATCATGAAGCCAAACCAACTCACTTTTACTATCTGCCATCATTTTCGAAAGACTTCCTTCTCGAAAGAAGGAAGACAGTACTTCCAACACCTTAGAGTCGCGCTTAGCCACAGCACGCTTCAAAAAGGCAACTAATTCATCTTTGCTGCAAACATCTGCTTCCTCGTCATTCGTTGCAGACGAGAAAATCAAATCACCAAGCGATTTGAATTCATTAGCAGTTTCTAATTTTTCTGCTTGCTTTCTTGCTGATGCATATCGAGGAATGGGAGGCGAAGCAAAATGTAGGTCAGAGCTTCCAGTTTGGTTTGATGGCGATGACATCTGCGACAACAGAGAAGAAGGTAATTTGGGTAGATCGTCGCATAAGTCATCCCTCATAGTCTGGCAATAAGATCTAAGTAAGGCATGTAAGTCTCCTTCAGCCTTTTGAGCAAGCACTGGATCCGATCTGCTCATTCGTAAGTTGTGTAAAAGTCGGTTCTCTTCAAAAGAAGCATCATCGTCATCCATAATGCTTTGATCTGCAAGGCTTCTATTCATCTCCAAAAGTAGTATTGCTGTAATATGGTTTGAGGTGAGACCACGCTGCTTCTCAGCACCCTGGACGATACAAGCCATTCCTTTAGCAGAAGTGCGAAGAAAGCGATCGCTATCAAGAGCTAGAGCCTCAAAGTTAGTATTTATTCGACCAGTAGAGCTTAACAAACGGAGGTCAGCAATGAGGAAGATTAACCGGCTAAGGCCTAAACACTTCTCGCCCAGCTGTAAAAGAGAAAGTTCGTTCTGAGTGTCGCACACTACCATCTTGGTTTTTTTGTTGCACATTATGTCAAACTCCAAGTACGCCCAGTACGTGATCAAAAAAGTTTTGAAACAGTTATACGAGTTCTTCATACTCACGAAATTTGTTTGCTTTCAGATTAAGCTGCAAAAAAGCACAAGCATTAAAAAGATTAAGACGTATAGAATTAATAACCATTCTTCTATTATGCTTTATGCTGTTGACAAAAAAGCGCTTCGTGTAAAGTCATAAATTTGATTTCCTTATCTTTTCTTTCATAACACAAGAATTGACTTGTTGAAGCTTGCATTACAGAATAGAGCAAGTCACAATCACTCACGTAGCCAATTGGAATATTTCACTGCTGAGATCTAAGCGTCTTAATGGCTTGTTGAACATTGTACAGCTTGAAAATTATCAAACTTACATTCACTGGTTACTTGTATCATTCAGATTCACCACTTGAGCTATCTTCTTTGTCTTCATTAACACTCATGGTTAGACCTTGTTCTGTATCAAGAACAACGTTATCAATTGTCTTAATGAAAGCCTTGTTTCATTCTTTGAAATCTTTGTCATCTGCATTCAAAACGAATTCGATTTCTTTCTCGAGGTTGTAATCCCACAATTAAGTATTTCTGAACAAAGTAACCATATTATCTATCCCAGCAGAAGGATCTGGTTTATCATGACTTTTTAGCTCATGAATTACACCCGCCTTTGCAAAAAAATTTGCAATTGTTTCACTTGTCAATAAGTTCCAGGCCTGCAATATAAAATTTGTTGCATCCAACATATTGGCTGGCATTCCATAGCATAATCCTGCAGCTCCTCCACATAGATATCTGCCTGCTTGCCTTCGAAGTTTTTTGTACCTCAGGTGCTAAACTGTAGAAGTCCAACATGTCCTTTATCAACAGGTACTTGCATCATTTTTTCAATGCAGCAAGAATGCCAATCACTTTTTCAAATTTTGAAGTCATCTATTTGAGGCTTTGAAATTATTTTTTCAATGCCCATTGCTCTAGATATGCTGAAGCATGCTAGTTGGCAAGCACCTGCTTGCTTGTCAAACAGCATTAAGCCGTTGGAAACGAAGTTGCTCCAATTCTGGGAATTTTGAAGCAGATTCTCTTTTACTGTTGCGGTGTCCTGCTTCAGACATCGAGGCAACACGAGCTTTAATTTCATCCTTGGTAAGATTGATCTTTTGAAAAGATTTATCCCTAGTAGCAAATCACAAATGATGGAAAATAATGATTTTCCAGTAGATTTATGATTTTCATCCTTTGAGCACCAGTAAACCCATCCCCTCAGCTTTTTTCCTCCTCCGAGTCGAAGTTTGAACATTGATTTTCATCAATGTAAGCATGCCAATCAAAGCTTAAACATTCATGTCATCAGGCTCCTAATTAAATTTAATCAGTGGAAGCTTGAGCATTCAAAAAAGACGCTATCCCTTTGCGTTCGCATTTTCTAGGCTCGTTCAACTAGTGTACCTGACCAAGATTCTACTGTACTGCAAATTATATCTTTAACGCGTATGCCCGTTACAAGTTTTCCAAGAAAAGGAAAGGCCAGGACATTAGATTAATACTCTAACGTTGATACGTTTACAATCAGCTATAAGTGCGGCTTTAATCAACGAAAACAAAGGAAAACTGTTTTCTGTAAGTCTTTTTAAGAGGAAAAAGGAGTGAAGAAGAAAAAAGGAATAAAGTGAAGCACTTTGACTGCGATCTGGATGTACTCCATGCGAATGGATTACATATGGGAAGATTATAGACAGGAGAGAAAAAAATCTGAAGAAGATCACGCGGAAAAATAAGAAGAAGTACAAGGCTATTTACTGTTTATGGTAAAAGCACTTTACATTACAAAGCATTGACACACTGGATGAATGAACAAACATCATATGAAGAAATTGCTAGAGGAAAAAGTATGATCTTCTAGTATTCAACATGTAAATCCTTCTTTAAAAAAATTGGAACAAGATAAATGATGTTGATGTACACAAGATTGCCTCATTGTTTTCTTTGTTGAATTCAAACAAACTCGTAATATTGGGCTAAGGAGGAATCGTCCAATGCATTCATTAAATTGTCCCAACTCATTTTATCTTAAATATTACACTTGATACGGGTCAAACGCAAAATTTCAAGTTGGCATGAAAAATGCATTCACTTCCACTGAGGGTAACGCTGTAACGCCATGGGTATCCCTACTTAGGATACTTCGGAGATGAGCACGATTCAATTTCAGGCTTTGAGATTTGACTCTCCTTGCTTATTACTTCGATTCGAAAACTTTTTTATTTCCTAAGAGTGGCATCGATTCTTTTGATTTAGTCTCTAACGGGAAAATGCGTTGCTTAGACTAGACATAAATCGAAGAACATTTCCTTCTTGTGCCTACACAGGAGCTATAGGTTTTGTCCACATTCTTTGAAATTCTTAGTCATAGCATTTGAAGAAGTGATAGTTTTAGAGCAATACTCATTTGTTGGCTATTCAGACAATCATCCAAAGTCATTTTCAAGTTATTGGACGTTCATTCCAAAAATATAATTGACGCTAGAGACGTGAAATAAAGTTGTGAGAAGCCTTTGGATAAAATTTATCAAAGTAATACGAAAGGTCAATTTGAAAGGCACAGAACTTGGAAGTTAAAAGTAAGAAAATTAGGAACAAAACATTGAAAATACTGTGGATTTCAAAGGGTGAAAATTTTAAAAATAATAATGCCTGAACGAAAGTTGAAAGGGATATCAGCTGAGAGGAAGGGAAAATTACCAAAGAGGAGGCTGAAAAGAAATATGATCGCGGTAGGAGAAAGCATTGAAAAAGGGCAAAAGCTTTTAAAGATGTCTGGCTTCACAAGATTTTAGAAACTTAACCGGTAGAGATGCCATTTCCAAAGAAACCAATTGCATGAAAGAGTTAAAGTTTGAGACATGGGGAGAATTTGGAGAAAGTCAATAGGAAACAAATTGGTCTTCAAAGTCAATAGCGATGGCAGCTTTATGAAAGTCTTGTTACTCTGGGATACAACCAAGTCTTTAGTGTAGACTTTTACAAGAATTATTCTACTGTGGTACATGATTCCTGAAATTTGACGGTTGAGATTAGATATATCTTAAAATTTGATCACAATTTTATGAAAATGGATTCTTTCAACATTCTTTCGATTCAAATTGTTGATCTTCATCTGCCTTCATTGAAAGTAGTACCCATCTAAATATTTTCAACATTACAATTTCAACACACATATACAGATTTCTCTCAAATATAAACTGAAAAAGATTGATTACAAGATCAAGGTATATGATAAGCTTAAAGAAGGAGCTGATGGAGATACATGTTCACAAGGATCCAGAGGAATGGATTGTGTAGCTAGAGATGACATGCAGAAAGATACAGAATCTGGGTCTTTTTTATCACAAGGAAGAACGTATCCAGATAATCATCCAAAACTTACCATGCATGAATACCATGGATATCATTGAGATTGAGTTTGAAAATGGAGACAAAAGAATTGCAAAAGTTAAAGGAGAGATCGAAAGGCAAGATTAACAAACTAAGACATTGAAAACTAAGGAGAGAGAAAGAGATCACTGATTACAAAGGAGAAGACTCTGATGACAGGACAAGACCAACTCACAACGCACTACAAAACAATACTATGGCTGCGGGGAATTTGGATAAAGGGCTATGAAATGCTCCAAATGAATTTGTGCAAAGATAAGAAGAAAAGTATCCCAAAAACCTCAGGCAATAAATTAAAATCAGTGTTGAAAGACTCTGCATCAATGTCTCCTTCAACAAAAAAAGTTTCAATGGGCAGCAGCAAAACTTAATTAATTGTTGAGAAACAATTCAACAGCATATAGCTGTCACACAACAGGAGAAAGACAGAAGCGGCAAACAGTGTGAAAGAAGAATAAAAAAAAGAATCAACAATGCTGAAGAGAACCGAAACATGAAAACATTGCTGAAAAAAGTGGTCTGGAGGCAAGATATGAGTATACATCTCGACATTCTCCCAAGGAAAATGGGAAAGTGGAAAGAATCTTTGTAACCTTATTGGGTAGAAGCAAATCCATGTTGAATAATGCTGGCTTGAATGAGTAATTGAGGAAAACGTTTTGGGGCTGAATTGAGCTTCAACGGCTACTAATCTATATGATTTGGTAGCAACACTTAAAGGAAACAGCGCTCATGAAGAATATTTTGGATTTTCATCATCATTTCTGCATCATGCATGAATTGGAGAAGTTGGGGTAATTGAATGCATCACACAATGAGAAGCGTAGAAACGAAGGAAATGTGTGTTTCTTTTTGGGCTTCTCTGTGAATCATCCATTGAATGCATATCAATTGTTTGACATTCAAAAAGAAATGGTAGTGATCTCCAGAGATGACAGATGCCTTAGCATTACCTTTGGCAATTATATCAAGAAAACAACCCAATGAACTTTGCTGACAGTGACATAGAAAGTTTATCCAAAGAGATCAAATCTGTTGGGTGTCAAGAAAGGTATGGAGAAAGAAAAGACAAGAAAGACAATAATAAGATATGGATTGAGGAAAAAGCAAGAAATGAAGAAAATTAAATAAAAAAAGAAAATGAGACAGAAATGAATTTAATGACTTAAGGCTTCTTTGGAGATCAAGTTCCAAAAACCCATCAAAGTTCGAATAGACAACTCTTGAGCAATGTTTTTGTTGAAGTATAGGAACACCAGTGGAAGGATGCGGCTTACTGATTATTACCTCAAGGAATCTAGTTGATGATGGAATCATTGATATTGAAATTATCAATTCAAAATTGAATGTGGCTGATATAGTCACAAAAAATCTAAGCAATGAGAGTTTCAAAAGGCACAATCAGTATTGCAGAGCAATTTTAAAGAATGGAAGTATGCATGCTTCCAACCAACAACAGCATAAAGCCAAATGCCAAGTTGCACAGGCTTGTTTTTCATACAAAATCTTGCACCAGTATTGGCTTTGTACCAAAGTTGCATTCTCATCTAGTGCACTTCAGCCTTTAGGGACTGCCACAGAGGCAGCATTCTTCTTTAGAGTGATGAAGAATTACCTGAGAATTCCAAAGAGGATCTACAACAGCAATTGCGTGGTCATAGTTTGGGGAAAATTCAAACTTTGATGCTATCTTGCGACACAATTTGCTTAAAATCTGCATTACCGAGGAGCATCATAGAACTCCAACAATCATTCATATCATTGAGCTGAACAATTGACATTGCCAACTCTAAACCAGTGTAGTCAAAAAATAATTATTTGAAACTTTGTTTTTCCCCTTCTTCAATAATTCAGCATTTTGCATACGCTTTCACTTTCCAAAAATGATTGGTTCAAGAATAAATGGAAAAACCCTAGTTGCTTTCTTTCTTTATTCTCCCAAAATACTAAGTTTTTCTTCAATATTTCCACACCTGAACTGCACATCAAGTCTCTCAAGTATTTGTTTCTTCCAATTATGGCACCTCTTTCTTCATCGATCAATTCTCACAGAGCAAATTCTTCATCAGGACAGGCATCATCATCATCATCATCTCCTCTCCAAGTACTGTAAATAGTATTTTAGTGGCTAAGGTTAATGACGTCAGAGAAATGATGCCGAACCGGAATCCAGATCCAGAGTTCACGAATATCAATCTGAAGGAGCATGAGTACACCGAAGGCAAACTTTGTCTTGCAAACTCGTCAAACATTACCAAAAAGTGGCAAGGATGTCATTATTGTTTCTCTTAATCGGCCGGATCGACTCAATTGTTTCAATACAGCCGTATGTGATGAATTATCAAAGATTATATCGGAAATAAAGGCGGATGATGATACCCTTGCTGCAGTAATTTTCACCGGAGAAGGGACTTCTTTTTGTGCGGGAGCTGATTTATCAGACCCTCCCAATGCGGTATTACAGTCTAGCGACATTCTTCCATCGTCTGTTCAGAATCCTGTAGATTATTTGACAAATCTGCCTCTTCCAGTAATTGCTGCACTAAAAGGGCATGTGAGTGACATATCAACGCTTACAGAATGGCGATAATCGTAATAACTCTTGTAAATCCTAGACTCATGATTAATTTCTGACATTTCTTCCAAAGGTAATTACAGGTGGCATGGAATTGGCATTAGCATGCGATATTCTCGTCGGGGATGAAACTGTTTGCTTTCGTGACACGCATGTTAAGTTTCACCTTGCCCCCTGTTGGGGATTATCACAACGATTATCCCGCAGAATTGGGTCTGGTCGGGCAAAGTGGGTTTCCCTGGGAGCGATACCCATTCCTGCTCCCAAAGCGTACGAGTGGGGGCTTCTTGATGAACTTGTCCTTGCGAATGATTACGTAAATGAACCTCAACAAGGCAATAACCCTTCTTTGAATCGTGCATTAGAAATAGCAGACTCTATTGGAATGAACTCATCAACCATGGTCTTGCGATACAATCGAGCTATTGATGAAGGATGGAAGACGACTTTGGAACAGGGATTGCAACGAGAGCGATCATTAGCCTTGGCTCACTACATCGAAGCTGTACGAGATGGATCAACGTTTGAAAGCGCCAAATCTTTCATAACTACATCTCGACATCCAAATCCTAGACTTTAAGTAGTAGTAGTAAAAATAGTTTGCAGAGCTAAAGTTACTGAAAACAATATCCATCTTATTTATGAAGTCTGAATGGTTGTGATTTTTTAAATGAAAGTAATAAGTGATTTCTTGTGCCTATGAATTGCTTTTAGCTCAGTGGAACTACAGCTAAGGAGACTATTTGGCTGATGGACATTGACATTCTTGAAAGAGGATACAATACCAAAATATTTCCAAGGCTTGGTGTATTGGAGTCATTCAAATTAGACCTTTCATGAAATGATACTAGTTAAAGCAGCTACAAGTTCACTTTTTACATTTGTAGAGGGAGTAGCTTATAGCACCAATAAACTGGCACAATTTATTTTGGCTTTACTACCCATAATCTCAAGGATAGCATCAATTCTATTGTATTGGCTGAATTCCTTTTCAGGAAATTCAATAATCCAGATACTCTATTCATTGTGCAATACAACTAGATTTTTAAATAATGAATCTCATTGCAGCTGTTGAGAGCTTTGATACAATCATTACCAAACTAAAGTTGGAGGTCTTTGAACCTCTCCATCAATTAACAAATTGTCAATGTAAGTTTAACATATTCACATGTCTTTATTTTCCACATGGAAATATAGTTGTATACAGCATTTGAGCATCAGTGTCTAGTGGATGTGATGGTAGCCCACGTTTAAATCCAGAGCAGTCTCAAAGTCAAAGGAAAGGACCATGTTGATGGAACTCAAATCCACTTGTCAATTGTGGATTTTTTTACCAGTACTCTTTTATCACAGTAAGGTATAGTACCGTTGTGTTCCAAATACATCCATTGTCATTCAGACAAACATCTCAATCTTCTCATCACCTAATTGCAAAGCGAACAATATACCTTGATAAAGATGGTAAGGTCACAATAACATTTCTCTCTTTATTGGATAGTGAAAACAATTTTCTTTCGTTTAAAGAGCAACGCTGCGATGTCGGAGTTGCATTGAATGTTCAAAATTAGAGCATTGATGAACGATGACTGAATGGAAAATATTTTTTTAATTGTGAAATGAAGCGCTCTTTGTGATCATCTAGAGCAAATTGGAATTCTTTATTTATCGATTTGTCTAATCATAAATGAATTAAAATATGCAACAAACTCGACCTCACATCATCTGCTTGTAGCCTAATGTAAAACGTCGATTCGCCGATGATGATCCTTCTTCTAATGATGATGATGATGATGATGACGACGACGACGATGATGATGATGACGAGGATTCACATGGACGATCGGCGCCTCCATTACAACACACCTCTGCTGCTTCTCGAGGAGGTGGAAAACAGTTTCGAATGATGGGAAAGCAACTTCGACGACCTGATGATGACGATGAAGACGAAGAAGAAGAAGACGACGAGGATGAAGACGAAGAGGAAGAAGATGAAAATCATTCTTCAACAATACAAACTTCATCTCGAAGTTCTGGTGGAAAACAATTCAGACCTCCAGTCACAAATTCAAGGAGTGGAGGCAAACAATTGAAACTACCGTAAGTCTTTACAGTATTCCTAGTCTCATTGTTATCACCCTTTATAAAACTGAAACATACCATGTACTAACCCTTTTCGAACTCAGTAGCCATGATGACGACGATGAACTTGATGATGATGACGATGACGACGACGATGATGATGAAGATGAGGATGATGATGCAAATGAGAGCGTGCCGCCCCCGCTTTTAGTTCAGCCTATGGTTAGAGGCGGTGGGAAATCGCTTATGCGTCCTCAAGTAGAAGAAGATGATGAAGATGATGATGATGACGACGACGAAGAGGAAGAAAGTGATCCTGTGGTCGTGGCTCCTGTTCGTCGAGGTGGAGGAAAGGCATTGATGCGTCCACACATCTTGCAACCTGACGAGAATGATGATGATGATGACGATGAAGATGATGATGACGACGACGATGATGACGATGATGACCATGTCAAGATCACTCCAGTTAATCGAGGCGGAGGTAAAGCATTGATGCGACAAGCTATAAAGCAAGATGATGAAAATGAAACTCATGTACCTGTTCGCCCAATACAACGTACTGGTGGAAAAATGCTTGCTCGAATGCCTATTGATGAGGATGACGATGAGGACGACGAAGACGACGATGAGGAGGAAGATGAGGAAGTTCTGGTTCCATCATCTCCACCTAAAGTTGAAACAGGACCCATAACCACAGCCGGAATGAAAGTGGAAGCTAGCACTAAGGCTCTAGAAGAATCCCTGCAAGTGGAAAGCGACAACGAAATGGATTTGAGTAACGACGAGGAAAAAATAGCTGATTACTCAGAACCTCCCAAAAAGATTGCCCGTGTAGGTACGGGAAAGCAGTTGCGAATCCCCCCACAGTACGTTACCCTTTGTATGTGTGTATATGAGTGCTTTACAGGTATATGTTAACATGAAAACTATGGTACAGGAAAAAGGTAGATTCCACCGATTTCAATGACGATGATGAGGATGATGGCAATGAGGAGGATGACGACCTTGAGTTTGACGATGATGATTATGAAGAAGATGAACCAGCCCCACGCCCCAGGCGTCAGACTGGAGCTATGTCGAAAGCGAAAGCTAAGTCCACTCCAGCGCGAACCACGAAAAGACAGGTTCAGCAAAGGAAAGTAAAAGACCTCAAGCAGGAAGAAGATTCCGATGAAGAAACTAGTGAAGATGAAATGGAATTAGACACTGATGATCCACAAAAGCTTGTCAAGGACGAGGAGGATCAGAAATATTTAGATTCCCTACCCGAGCTTGAGCGTGAGGCAATCTTGGCTGATCGTTTCGAAAAGTTAAAGAACGAGGCTGATATGAAACGAGCATTACGAGAATCCAAACGAAAGGAACGTGAGGCTCGGAAGGTGGGACAAAAGTCAAAGGGAGAAAAGAAATCTGCGTCTAGTAAAGGTGCAAAAGTTGACACAAGTAAGGATGCAGACATAGCTGCTGCTCTTGGTTCTTCACGAGATACCGGTGGAAGAAACCGCGACGTAGCAGGCGTAAAGAGCAAAAAAGCTGCAGCACTTGCTGATTTGCGAGTAAGTCTTCTGAATTGCGTCCTCTGTATTGAAAGGCACAATCTCACAGTTTGTTTAAATTTAAGCAACGTAAAAATGTCGAGAAGGAAAAAGAAGCTGAAGACGATGATATTGACTATGGTGACGACGACTCGGACGAGGATGATGATGAGTACGAGGAGGCTAGCAAACCTCTGCTTCCTTGGCAGAAGAAAAGGCAGCAGCAATTAAAAGCGTCCCAAAGGTTGGATGAGGAGGAAGGTGATGATGAAGATGAAGCCGAAAGAGATGGAGATGGCAGAGTGACTAAGAACCCCAAGGATTTCGGGCCAGTTATCGATGCTGATCTGGATGATTATCTTAAGATAACAATTCCTCGTCGGCGCCTTGCTCGATGGTGCAAAGAGCCTTTTTTCGTAGATGCGGTGATGAATTGTTTCGTCCGCCTTCTCATCGGAGACCACGATGGAAAAAACTGCTATCGACTTTGCCAAATTGTGGGTGTTTCCAAAGGGAAGAAAAATTATAACTTTCCTACTTTGAATCCAAATGAAAAACCGGTAAGTTTTGATACTTTTATTCAACAATACCATTGGATGGATGTTACTCAGAGTATTCTACAAACAGATAAGTACAAATAAACTCCTCGTTTTGAAATTTGGAAACAACGAAAAAGAATTTCCCATGTACTTAATTTCAGACTCTCGACCTTCACAAGATGATATAAATAAATATATGACTGTTGTTAAGAGTTCTCGTCAACAGGTCATTTCCAAGCGTCAAGCATTGAAGCTTCGGCGAAAGCAAGATGAATTAGTAACCACGTACACGTATACAAAGGACGATATTGATCGCGCATTAGAGGAGCGCAAGAGTTCTGGAAAATCCGTTGCGAACTTGAGTCTGGAGCAAACACGTGTCGACTTGGCCGTGCAAGGTGCCAGATTGGCTGTTAATGAAGCACAGGCTAAACTTGATGAATCCCAGAAAATTCTTCTGGAGCATGAAGGTTCGGACAGGGAAGCATCTTCACTAGAGCGCGATATAGAAGTGGCTCGAAAAGAGCTAGAGAAACGGAAACGTGATCTACTTGATCGTCTTAGTGATCAGGAAAAAGTTAATGATGTTGCCTTAAAGCGTAAGAAAACTCTCAATGCACGTACCAATGATAGAAACTGGGCAAAGGTAAATCAACGCAATAAAGAGCTCAATGAGATCGCAGATTTTGAAGCTTTCAAAGAACAGAAAGCTCGAGAATTAGCAGAGGCAAAGTCTGGTGGACTGCCAAAATTCAACCCTTACGCAAGGCGTAAAGTGAAACCAAAAATGCTATGGGAAGTCGGTCAGAAAGAAGAGAAGAAAGATGACGACCCGAAGGAACCGCATCTGGAATTGGAGCCTGAAAGCTCTTCTCTTGATACTAATAAGCAACAAAAAAATAATATGTTGAAAGCTGCCCAGGCGGCCAAAGAGGCGGAAAAAGCTGCTCAGAGTCATCAATTCAATCTTGATGAGGAGGTTGCTTTTGATGAAAATGGATTTGGCCTCAATTCACGACGAATAACTCAATCCCGAGTTCGTAAGGGTCTCAGTTTGATGGAATATCAAGCTCGAAAAACAGCTGGTACTTTGTAACATATTTAGATTCAGAAGAACTGGTGAGATTGCGTAAACTAATCATGATTTCACGACATTTATTTAAATACTTTGGTCGAGGTTAATATTAAAGTGTCAAATTTAATTGAACAATTACATTTTCACAATTAATTGTTTCATAGCAAAGGGTTTCATAGGTCGAATAATTTCAGAGCTTCCATGTAAATATTCTTACGAATTCATCCGTTTAAGACAGGGTGACCTATCATACCAATGAATCATTTCAAACAAGAGCAAGTTGGAGGCTCTTCCAAACGATAGGTAGAAGGTCACAAAATGAAAGAGTCTCCTCGCCTTAAGCCAATAGCAACTAAATGAGGCAAAGCTATTATTGAATAATTCATAAACTGCATCAATTTGCGTCTTTAAGCCCAACCGAATATCCTCTTATAGCCAGAGACAATAAACTGTACTTATGGATGTTGTACCCACCAGGAATAATTTGACAATTCCTGCATGAACATGATTAATTTGTCTGTAGCTTGATAATTTCAAACCAACTAGTGATTGGACCAATCAGATTTTTGATGGAAAAGAATCTACCTGGTTCACTTATGCAAATGCCTATTTCCCCCTTACAGCGTTTGCTGGCTCCTCATGTTTAGTGTTGCGGCATTCTTTGAATGTGGAACCGTAGAAACCCCTCCTAATGCTGCATATGTTTGGAGAATTTGCAGCTTCTATATTTCAGAGACTCAGTTGTAAAAGCACTACAGCCTGCATCACATGCCATCAAATTACCGCAAGAAGTCTAAAGCTGAATTCAAAGCCTCAGTTTTGCACTACCTTGACTAGCCTCATTTGCCTCAGCTTCCAGTCCATACGTACACTTAACACCTGTTTTTCATTAGGAGTATACTCTGTGAAATTTAATCCTTTACATTTAAATAATGGCATAGCTGTTTTCTCTTTACTTTCGGTTATTATGCTATCTAACCTCTCCTATTTTGGTCTTATCAAGCAATGTCAGGATCTTAATCAAAAGGTAAGGTCATCAACCACTTGATCTAGACCTCAAAACATCCATCTTTCAGTAAAAAAACCTCTTTGCACATGATTGTTACTGAATATAGTAATGATTTTGGTTAATTTTAACAAAGGGATATATCCCCTACCTGATCATTTCATACTTTCACTTGCTTTTAGAAACTTAACCTCAGTCGTGTTTACGTTCAAAGTTCACTTGAACGCTTATCATTTTTCATTGAGTCGAAGCCACATTGATTGGATAGGGCTTGAGGACAATCTATTTGGTATGGAAATATTCAAATTTCAAGACACACACCTGGTTGACACAACTCCATTTGGAGTCGGCCACGATCATGACACGACCACAATTTTGAAAATGTTTAAATCAATTATATTTTTAAACTTATGGTTACTTTGGAATTCATTTAAACACAACGGAAGGCGAATCACCCGCCTTTCTGCGGTCAAAATATCCATGGGGTATCAACCTACTCCGATCGCAGGAACACTTGCAGACGTCATGACACACTTTTTTAAAAGTTTTTTTTGCCTATTTTGCCTATCGACAGGTTAATCTTTGAACGCGATGAGTATGTGGGGAGGAGGAATAAAACCTCCAAAGCCACCATCAGTTGCACCACCTATTGGTCTCGCGCCTCCTTCAAGTAATGGAAAGAAGTATGCTAATGAGCGCCAATCGGAATTGGAAGCGCTCCGTCAGAGAGGGCTAGCCAGACTTTTGAACAAACATTTTACTACTGTTACAAAGGCTATTTCCGAGGAACGAGCTGCAGCAGAAGCGGCTCTTGCTGATTTGGAGGCTCGTAAAGCAAATACCAGTGAGTTTACGAGTTCCAATAGTAGTTTAACATATTATCAACATTTGTATAGAGAATTGCAAGAAAAGAAAGCTGCTCTAAAACGTAAAGAAAGGGAAACCTTCTTTTGTATCAACGCTACGTTGATAAATTCGCAAGCACAGGAGTGGTTGTTGTACCTGATTCACGTGATATGAAAATCGGAATACCACCTTCTCCTACGAAGCCTAAGCCCACCACTTCTTACGTTCCTGTGAAGCGGTCACCTTCTGTAAAGATAGCCGAGATCACAGAAGAAATTGAGGATAAGGTGAATAAAAATGTATCACTAGGGGGAGATAAGCTACCAAGTGCTCATTTTTTGGGTATTGAAACGACGCTTCAATCGAAAAGAGCGCTTGAAGAGAGAGGAAATTCTGAATTTTCGATGCGACTACTTGAAGCCAAAGGAGTCGACGTTGTAGCTTCTCCTCGCCCAGAGAGCAAAAAGATTTTGTCCACATCACAGTTTGGAATCCAAATAGCCCCTGATACCAGTCAAGTTGGTATCCCCGTGGCTTCTGATTCATCTCAATCGAGCATTCCTGCGAATCCCAAAGGAGTATTGACAATGGCTGATGTTGCAAAAGCATCATCTGACAGCCAAGCCACAACTCCTTCTGCGTTAGAAACCTCTGCGGAGGATGACGATGACCTATCAAACGTATCTGGCCTTACTTCCTCTGCTTCTCAAGTGCTATCAGAAGCTGAGGAACGTTTGATTGAATTCCTAAAGACAGAAACAGAAGCTACGAAAGATGATGGATGCAAATGAAAACGAGAGCGAACTTATTGACTCTGAAATTGATTTTGAGTCACAAGTTCTCGACAGTGTCATCAGAACTGAAGCTGCTTTGGCTGCGGAGAAGGCCGAAGTAATGGTAACGCAAATGCAAAGGATGTTAGCTGATCACGAAACATCAAGAGAGGTCGACAAAAAGAAGGCTTTTGAACCATATCCATTGGAAACTCCGAATCCAAGTGAGCGATGGCTTGTATGCTGGGATGACACTCATCAACGAGAGTATTACTTCGAATCTAAGATGGGTCTAACACAATGGGAAAAACCAAACACGGAATACGATGACTACGTTCAAATTGCAGACTATACAAAATCGTCCAAGAATATCTCGGCTTTTATGGACGTAACACCTGGGTTTCTTCAAACTCGAATGTCACGACGCGATATTTATCGCTACGAACAACGTCAACGTCGAAAGCGACAAACATTCATATCTCTCATGTTAGCAGCAGCATTTTCTCTCGTTGCGTATTACATTTATATGCGACATCAATCTGACCCAATCTTTGCTGAGGATTTCTCTCGTCGTGTAGTAGAGCCATCATATCGCTTTGTTAATCGAACATTAGGAATCGAGCGAATCCTAGAAATCCATCATGTACTTCAAAAGACAATAGTAAATTTTGGTCCAAATCCAGTTTCAGAAGATACCAAACGACTTATTCGGGATGAAGCTGAGCGATCAATTCGTGCCGAGTATGAAGCTCGAGAGAAAGAGCGAATCGCCCTTCTTGAGGCAGAACGAAAAGCCAAGGAGGAAAGGGCCAAAACTGCCGAGTTACAGAAATTGGAAGCTAAGCTTGAGGAGTCGCAACGAAAAGAACGTGAACGCTTAGAACGGGAGCATGCAATCAAAGAAGAAACCAAGCGGAAGGAGTTGGAACGTAAACTTCGGGAAGATATAGCCCGGGAAGAGATGGAGCGTCGTGTGAAATCGGAAGGCATAGAAAAGGCGGCCAAGGCAAAGCTTTTGAAGGAGAAGCTATTGCGTGAGAAAGAAGCAGCACGGCGAAATGCCATTGAAGAGCGCAAGAAAATGGCTTTGGTGCGCCCATGGCAATGCAACTTTCCTCTGGCCTACATTCTGAGCAGGAGATGTCGAAAACTGTCAGTCGACAGACCTCTCTTTGACCTTAGATCGTTTGTCGATGCAATCATACAGTAGTGATTCCCTAGTATTTCCCCCTTGTAGATAGTGTTAAAAGGGGTGCCATTAGATGATTAGATGAATAAATTCAATAAATACGGATATAGGGGTCTATCAGCGTCGAAATCCTTTCCAATAAGGCGGTAAAAGC
>CAAAJI010000192.1:64400-82559 GCA_900642245.1 Fragilaria radians
AATTTTAAAACGTTACGTGAAATGGAAATATCCAGTCTGACATTAATAGATTAGACTAAGTGATGCATTTGTGTACCAGTGTTGGAGACTGAATGTTAGTGCGAGTGTATATAAAGAATCTAATATTCTATGTATTTACACATATTGGGCTTGGGCAGTTAAGCCATAAACTATCCACTTTTATTTATATTAAAGCTAATTAAAACTAAAGATAGTTTTAAGAAAGATATTGAGAGATTGAACTCATACCCTAATCAAGACTCACCTGAAAGTGAGCACATGCGCCTGAAGGAGTGACGGGACACCTTCACAAGAGGTGATGTGGAGCGAAAGAGAGTGAAGTTCACGAGAGGGCAATGTGCCCGGATGAGATAAATTATAGTCAAAAATAGATATATTAGATCATAATTTCACTTTGTGTAACTCAGAATAGAGCAGATTATGGAGATAGGAAGATCGCCAAGAAAAGACTAGCTTTGCCCTAGAAAAGTAATTTATTGGTCTCACAATTTACGCAATTATAATATTTTATAGTGTAATTTTATTTTATAACTAATTTATCTTCTCACCTTTCATTAACGTTTTGAAACTTTCTTTTTACTCCCGAAATTCGAACTTAATCGCAAATGACTTGAACTCCTGGTTGTCCATCATGGACTTATTCTCACCTGCATCATTGCATTGAATATACTTCACTTCCATGCCAGCAATCTTCAAATCTTTAACAGTGTTTTGACCTTTCCTTCCCCTTCAAGTACGATTTTGTACTTCAGGACAAAGCTCCACCCACCAATAATCTGTGCAATCATCAACAATGCGCCCAAGACTTAACGCCACCAAACTTCTTTCTTTAATTGAACTAATATCAATGTGAAGCCTCTCTCCTGGGGTATGAATTGAACATAACCAAACCTTGTTCACATTCGTTTGTCTTGCCTTTGCAATGGCACGGTCTTCACAAACTTCGAATTCACCAGAAATTCATCTTGGCTGTCTTCTTATGGAGGTGGTTAAGTTATCGTGAATCGTACCAATTGTGGTGTTCACCACTCCATACAAAAAATCTTTAGGTAAGGATGCCTTCAACTTCACATCGGTAATAAAGCCACTCGTTATTTTAATTATTTGATCAAACGTTAGCACAAAAAGGATTATGATGATTTCATTGCTCAATTTGAATCCGTGCTTAAAGCTTTATGAAGACTAAACAAGGCAACAGCAAGGTCGGATACATACTTTACTGTGTCAACATTATTTGGGTCACCTTACACTTTAGATTTCCAGCGTTAGAAGCATGCATAGACTCTCCATTTCCAATGGTGATTGCTTCATCCATGTACTTAACGTCGGTTAATTCTTTCACCAATTGACAGTAGTGATCGCAAGTTAAAAGAAGCTCATGCTGAATTTCTTGAGAAAAGCTAAAATATCTTGTTCTAATGAAAGAGATGAAAATCTCTTGCTATCTTAGAATCGAGAGGCAAAGTTCAGCTTACCAGAAGCTAAAGTTATGAGGTTGTGAACATTAAATTAATTAAACTACTTTCTAACGTAATGGATACTTTTGTCTTTCCAAGACTGATTCGTCCGTTCAACTAACATAATTTATTCCACTCTCACCAATTCCTTCATTTCCAGATGTTATGTTCTCCCCTAAAAGAATTAATAATTGTTAGCACCTCTGTTTATTCACGTAACACACAAATAATCTTCCGATTATCATTGTTTTGATTTGATTTTTTAAATTTTAAATAGTTATCCTTCAACTGCCATAGCCTACAGCAATAAGTGCAATTTCCTGGATTTGCTCCATTTTGTTGAATTTTATCACTATTTGTGCCTTGTGACCAATCATTCCACAATGTTTACATTTTCCATTAAATTATCCTCGAAATAAGCGACATCCTGGACATTTTTTTATTTTTGCTTTCCCCATTGGTCTTCATATTTAATCTCTCAAATCTTATAATTGAAAATCACCCCTGATCTCATCATCTGTTAACGGATTCAACTAGTTGCTAGTTCTCTTTTCCACCATTACAAAGTGTAGACCATAGTCCGAAGTCATATTATTCAAGATGTGAATAATAAGCTGATAGTCAGTGATACTGGATCTGAGTTCTTCTAAGCTTCATTCGGCAATCTTCAAGTTCATTGGCAAAACGGGTTTTCCATTTTTAGCAGAAATGGTGCAGATAAGGGTTCACACTTGTTCCTCCATGGCTCATTGCCATCAACATACTTCTTACTCTTGCACCCTGTAACCATATTAAACCCCCACTTTTCCGTTACTCTGCGGCATTCGGCAATTTCTTTCGTTCTTCCGAATTCACATCATAAACCTCGTCAGTCTTGGGAATCTTACTTTTCCCAATAAAATATCCTTGAAACGATAACGCTTTGCCTTGGCTAAAAACTTTTCACCCCAGGTTAGCCGCTCCTACTCAATCCATACATTGGAATCACTTAAATAGTGTTTAGATTGGCTTCTTGAAAACTTCATAAACAAGTCATCGTTAATAAAAACGAAGGAAGAAAGAAGCGAAAATCAATTTTCTCTTAAGTCTACTTTATTTGTCATCCTTTTGTCATGGTTGTTACTCTAGGTTCTCAATTGTAAACACTGGAGCATCAGGAAAAAATTCATCCATCAACTGGGCTTTGAAAACACAAACAAAATTTGGTTGGTTGAGGGAGGAATGTCTATTGCCCTCACCAAATTTGTTAGTGAAAAACATGTGGTTACTCAAGTACTGAGAATTCTCTAGAGTTAACACATACAAAACACAGTAGTTTCCTAGAAGCCAATCTTAAGAAATGACTGAAATGGATGCTCGTATGACTACAACAGTGTAAATCATTTTTCTCTTGATACAACACTACGAGGACATCAACAAGAACTTCAGGTTATGAATATCCAGGATGTCAAGATCAGAAAGCTAAGATACAGAAGACGGAATTGGAAAATTGACGGTCAATTTATCAACGATGACATTGTAACGAATCGAGCCAAATATCTTCGTGCCGACTTTCGTACGATAGATGCCTTGAAGGAATGTCAGGAAATGTTAACTACATGGAACACTTTCAATGCAAGGACTTATGGAAATATGTTTGATGTTAAATCCAATCAAAAGCGAATTTATATCCATGGATTTGATATCATGTCGGATACAGGGATAATTGAGTATGAAGTTCATACACGTCCCGGTTCGTATCTGCGTAATCCCCTCAGTTTAGAGGGATGGGTGATGATTCATAAGGGATCTACTGACGTTGTCAATGGTACAGCCTCAATCAAGTGGGAGTCATCAGTCGAATTGGATAAAATGAGTATTCAGGCCTTTTACGTCACCCTGACGACGAATCATTTGGGAATCCAGCAAGACTCGACACTCTATTCGGGGGCTGCATTTAGCGGAAATGAAAACCTAGATATTCACATTGGCATTGGGGTCTCCTATCCACTGGGAAATTTACCAATGGAAGGAGTTCTCTTCGCTGGTAAAGTCTATTTTGAGACTCGAGGCGAAGAATGCTCGACTAACGAAACATCGAACGGAAATGGCATCATTATGGAGCAATACAACTCATCAACTGAAGCCATAAAAGCAAATTTTCTAAATAGTGGGGCAGATCTCTTGAATTTACAATCTTTTTCACCTTCTCCGTCGCAAAAACTTTCTTGGCAACCCAATGCACCACAAGTAACTCAGGAACCAAGTAATTTACACAGTAGTGATGATCAACTTTTTGGAAACTCATCAGTATCTATGGCACCGACTCCTATGCTTACTTCAGCAGTTAGTCCTCACTTCATACCCTTCGCTGTTTTGTCGACAACACCTACCTCAACGAATCATACTTTCAGCCAAAACAATTTTTCGATATATCCGTCGACTCTTGACATAAGCACTTCCCTGATGCCAAGTTTCACGGAGAGTAATGTGTCAGGAACCAGGGAATCTTCGTTCCCAAGCTTTACAATGCTACCAAGCTTTCTAAATGACACAATCATTTCAAGTGATCTAAATTACACAGTTGGCAACACTGTCCCATCGATTTCTGAGGCGCCAAGTTTCACTACAACTGAACCAGCTATAGTTACTTCAAATCCTGATCTTTCTACGAACTTTCCACAGAGTCAAAGCTACATGGCGGTCAGTTCTTCTCCAACCAAGGGCAAAGCTGAAGCGCCAAATTATTCCACCAGTATTGTAAATTTTACTAAGGAAACTTTCTCTCCGACGACAATTTACGTTACTAATGTCTCTTCCAACAACGCATCCGAGGCACCAAGTTTCATAAATACGACAAATGTTCAACCTCTCTCCGTCCCCTACTTTTCTGAGGAGCCAAGTTTCACAACTAGCATGATAGAAGGACAAAAAAACGTTTCGTTCCCAAGCTTCGTAACCGATGTTCCTCATTACACATCAATTATTTCTGAGGAGCCAAGTTTCCTAACAACGTTATTAGAAGGGGAGATGCAGTCTTCGATACCAATCCTAAATGGTGATGGTGTGCAAACCACTTCTTCAAACACATCTCAAGAGCCAAGTTTTATTACAACCATTTTTGCAGAACCATTAGAATCTCCATCCCCAACCCAGATAACTGATATCCCTCATCCCGATGCAACCATATCTGATGTGCCAAGTTTCGCAACAACCTTTTTAGGTGAGAACATAGAATCTACGTTACCAACCATAATACGCGATAGTCCTCTTCCTACTTCAAATGTTTCTGAAGAGCCAACTGTTAAAACAACCTTGATTTCGGAAGCAGTAGAATCTTCGTTCCCATCAATGATCGACAATAGTTTTTTCCCTTCTAAAACCATTTCTGAAGAGCCAAGTTCAACATTGAGCATTCTTGCAGAAGAAACAACATCTCCCTACCCATCTCATAACAGTGAAAGTCCTCAGCCCACTTCAGCTACTTCTAATGAGCCGAATTTTAGTCCAACCAATGAAGCTAGACAAACACAATCCCCGCTCCCATCCTTGACAGGCGATATGCCTGTTCCAGCGTCAAGCATATCAGTGGAGCCAATTTTTGAAACAAGCGTTAACATAGGACAAATAGAATCATCATCGCCAACTCTGATGAGCATGCTGTCGCATCCGCCTTTAAGCATTTCTGAAGAGCCAAGTTCAAAAACAAATTTTATAGGAGGACTACTAGAATCTCCGTTTCCATCCATTCTAGACGCTAGCTCGCATCCTTCTTCCAGCATATCTGAAGAGCCAACTTTAACGACAGGCCTCTACGAAGGAGAAATAGAATCTCCCTTTCCAACACTAATAAGAGAAAGTCTTCATCCCACATCAAACATTTCTGTTGAGCCAAGTGTACTTGAAAAAGTTGAGAAAACAAGTCCAGTACGCATTAATGCAAATACTGTTACAAACATTGCTAATGCGCCAAGTTTCATAACAGGGAGTTCTTTCCCCACTGCGATAACTCTTATTCCACATTACATCAATATGACATCAGAGGCTCCGAGTGTCAGGACGACATCTCCGGAAGGCACAGTAGAATATAACTACTCACTGGTTAATTCCGACCAACCAAGTTTTTCACAAGAAGAATTGGAAATGCCAAATGAATCGTCGACTTCAATCAAGGCAAGTATTCATCCTGTTTTGAATCCATCTATAACTAAGAATCCAAGTGTAGCGATGGGAGCAATGGAAGAATCTGATGGTCCTGTTTCACCTACAAATTTTCCAAAGGAGCCAATTTTTTTGACTGGCAATTCCGAAGAGCCACTTGAGTCATCGCTCCCAATGACAAATTATTCGAGTTCTCCTTCTGCTCAGACCCTTTCTCAGGAGCCTTATTCTACACCGGGCAATATTGAAGACAGCGAGTCTTCATTTCACATTACAACGAACCACCCGAGTTCCATGGTTACAACTTTGTCTCCAAGCACGGTAGATAAACGTCCTCTCCTTGCCACAAATAATTCCAGCCAACAGAATTTCCCGATTGCCGAAGCACCCAGCATGAGAAGCGCAAGTCCATACTTCCCCATGAACAGTTCTGAGTTTTCAAGTACTCAAGGAAAGGTGGATCCCTTAATTAATAGCACGGTAAATTCCTATCCAATTCCTGCCGAAAGCTTACCAAATGAGCCAATTATGTCATCAAGCTATGTGGAGGAAAAAAATGAGTCAAACATCCCATCCTTTTCAAATCTAACTTTAACAACTTCCTCGGAAATACCGATTGTCGCAATGGGCAATACGAGCGAGCCAAGCTCTGCAAATATAAAATCACATGTGGATGCAAATTTCTCATTATCCAATACAAAACTGCCAACGGATTATTCAGTCCCAAGCACCATTTATGTTGGTTCACCTTCAATCAAAACCAGCACGAAGTCTCCAATTCTGAATGCAGACAACACTGAAAAGCATGTGGTGTCCAGAATACCTGTTGCAATGCAAGTTAGCGTGAGACCGGAATCTACAGCAGACGGCTCCGTGGGCTCTATGCCGTCTCTACTCGCAACAACAACATCTTCTTCTCCTTTTCTCTATTCCAGCGAACCTGTATCAACAGTAAATCAAAGAGATTCAGCAAGACCCTTTTCGCCAAACACAGCAAACCCTTCTTCCCATTCTGTAACAAATTTTCCAAACCTTTCTACTGATATAACTAAAGGACCGTTAATATCCAAATCACCAAGCATACCATCAAGTTTTTCATCTTTTCCAAGTGAGAGAGTATCTTTTGAGAAGCCTCCCAGTGTCGATTCGCCAGCAATATCACCAGCTCAGATTTCACGATCTAGTAATACACCTTCAGTTTCGTTTCCAATCTATTTCCCCCCTTCCTTTGCACCCCAGCTCGCCCCATCTTCACGACCTATGACATCTGTGTCTGGCGTACCCACAAGAGTCAACTCTACAACAATATCCCTTGCTGAAAATCAATCGAAAGCACCTAGGTCATCGCAACATTCTCTTCCTCCTACATTACTTCCTCTATCATCTTTAACTTACTTTCCATCATCCAAGATGACCAGAAGCCCTATGCTGAAAGAATCCGGCGTTCCTATCCGGAATTCAGAAAAGCTGGGCCCTACTGCTTGCATCTTATTTCCAGCCTTATGCGATGGAGCTACCTCATCAATTTCGCTGTCCGAAATTGACACATCTTCCTCAGTTCAGTCTCTATTTCCGACCGAAATTCCCTCAGCAGTCAATTCAGCTACCCCGAGCAACCTCACATTTCATCCCAGCACGGGATTTCTTATTCCTACAATCGATGCGCTAAACAATGAATCTAGCTTGGAACAAAATCTTCAACAGGAAAGTCAATCGCCATCAATAGAGACAAATGAAAATGTTTTACTGCTTCTTCCAAGTCAACAACCCTCAGAAACAATGGATACTTTCAACGTGAAAATCCCCACAGAGTCAAATTCAATCTTCGTTAGCTTAGATAGCGAAGATCCAGTTCTAAAAGATTCGTCTCCAGAACCACTTCCTTATACTTTTCCTATCATGCATTATAACGAGGGAATGCCTAAAGAAAAACCTCTCCCTTTGATACCAATTGATCCTCGTCCTCCAGCGTCCATACCATCAGCGACAATATCTTTAAGACCAAGTTCTGAAATGGAACTACCTAACACGGACGTGCAAGACTTTCCATTTATAACAGGTGATCCGTCGTTACCATCATCCTCAGCAGGTATGTCGAAACCTGTCATTTCAGCAGAGTTTCCTTCATATCATGATTTAGTTGGATTGTCAACAGATATTCATCATGTTGAAGTCACTACATCAGAGCCTTCGCTTCAGACAAATAATGGCATAACGGGATCTCCTTCAAGTGATCGTGAGGATCCTTTCACTGCACCAATGATTGCTGAAAGCGCCTTGATACCTTCCAAATATCCGCTAAGCCCTTTAACCCAGAAAAACCACCTGAGTTCATTTAGGCCTACACCAAAAAAAGTGATTATCAAAAAACCAGCATACAGCTCTCACTTTCCTATTGAATTTCCAACCCTAGGCATTTCTGAATCTATTTGCGTCCTTATCCCTGCCATGTGCTTGTCAAGCACAATGCCAAGCCACTCCATTCCTTCTGATAACTCCCATTCTAAATTTCGCTCAAGTGAACCTAGCTTACCGTTGTCCAATTCCATTCAACCAGGGAATGCATTTGTTCCCAGTCAACATAAATTCCCTGTTCCCAAGTCTACTTCTACACCAATCATTCTTATCTCAGGGATTTCAACTTCAAGAGAACCCAACGTCGAATCAAGTTTTCCCAGCTCCATTTCGCCGGATAATCCAAGGCATGAACAAAACGAGGCCATTCAGAGCTCTCCTGAATTTTCCATTTCACCAAAATCTCAATCAAGTTCATATCAAGTGGAAAGTAATTCGCTATCTTCAGTTTCTTCTAAATCCATAGAAGAAACCAAGACAATAGATGTGCTGGATTCATCAAATAATTCAGAATTGCCAACCCCTTCAAAAGTAATGGTCTTAGATTCATCCAAGATTAGTAATATCAAGAAGTGTCCTAGCTTTGAAAAGGGCCAAGAAGGAAGCACAAGCAGATTCATAGGTTTCTCGTACAAAATTGAAAGTATGTCCTCTGTCCTAGAGAAGATAAACTATCTCGAAAGCGCGCTCCTATCGAGGATATCAAGGACACTTCTCACTTGCGAGACTTTGCCACCTTCTCGAAGACTTTTCCTTGAAAAGAATAGAAGCATAATTCTTCAAATAGGTTATCCTGACTCCATTCCTCACTCGGAGACAAGTAAGTTTTCTTTGGTTTCAAAACTGTCATCAAAAGTCATTTCCTCACATAAAGGTTATTGCATCCCTCTAAGGTATCTGCATTCCAACTTCATCTACTGCTCAAGATTGTCTTCTAGTGAATAACACCTTAGAGTTTTTTTATTTAGATCGGAATGCAAATAAGTCTTGGGTAATGATGGATGAAACAATCAATCAGACAATCACAAACATGAGTTTCATCGAAAATTATATTCCTGGGCTTGTTTCTTTTACAGCAGGTGGCGTGTCGGAAAGGCGTTATTCAGAATTTGAACAAACATTTGTTGGTCCCGGGATGTCTCGAAAGATTTTGCTCCCCGTCTTTGCCGCTGCTGTTGTGCTGTTTGTTATATTCATTTTGAAGAGGTCGAAACGTTGTTGGCATGTATTTGCATCAATTTTCCAGAGAGAAAAGGATATTTGTCGATCCAATTACACAAATATCGAGGAAGTGACAACATAAACAAGAATTAAGTTCTGAATTTTTGATCAAAATTCATAATTTACAAATTTACTTAACTGCTGTTATACTACTACGTGGTGATTGATATCTGAAATTGTGGAAGATGATCACCTTACTGAGAAGGAATTAGCAATGCTCAGACTCTAAATATCAATTTTAGTTTCGTAAAGGTTATGCACTACGACACTTAAATGGGGAAGTGCAAGTACATATTGGAGGCGATCACTCATATCATTTCTTTGAGTACTATATGTTTAGTTCAATTTATGAATGTTGAAGGCAATGATGATTCCGAGAAATGAGAATAGAAAAAGATCGCTAAGAAATATTTAGAATTATGAAAACTTATTTTAAGCAACCTTACAATTAAGTGTAAATAGGCACAATAACACGTTTAATCGCGAGATATATCAAAAGGGCTAATTGCTTTTTGAGAAATGCTTTTCCTTTTTTATTGATTGGCTTGATGATTATCAACATAAGCACTAAAAAATTACCCAAGGAGAAACGAGGAATTTCATACTTGGAGCAAGAAATGCTTAGCCAAGGATTGGCGTTCAGGGAAAGGATCTCATGTAAGGAAAGTTGCAGATTCCAAAGAATTCCAAAGTGTGTGAGAAACAAGACAGGGGAAGCTAGAGGAATACTGAAGATAGTTGATCTTAAGGAGGTGGAATTTACAAAAGTGGTGACATACCTTGACGTATGAATAAAGACGCTAATACCTCATTGAAAAGGCAATGAGCAATATCTAGTCTATGAATGAATGAATAGGCAAAGAGATGTATTTTTGTACCAGTATTGGATTGGTGCAAGAAAACAGAGAATAAGGATATTCTAAGCATGTACAAATCTTTACTTGGAAGGTACAAGTATGTCGATTTGGAACAGCAGACTATAGGGTGAATCCATTGTAACGATTTGTGAGAACATATTAATCAACATATAAAATGGAAAAAATGTTAAAGAGAAGAATCAATGGACTAAACAAATTTTTAGACCTGTTGAGAAATGAGTGTAGCAACAACTCTGAAAGGCCTACAAGGAACGGTTAAGGACGGGGGATCTGTTTATCTATTTGTAGGATATTAACAAAGCCATGCAGATGATGGTTATAGAAAAAGTTAAATATTCAAATCAAGGTATATGCTTTGGCAAATAAAGAGAAGTGTGTTCGACACACTGACAATGAATCTAGAGGCTCCAAGAGCTATCATACTTGTTAGCAAATTGAAATTTCAGTTGATCAGAGGAGTCTTGTAGGTGCTTTAATAATAGCTAAACCTAAAAATCGTGAGGTAGTTATAATAAGAAATAGTATTTCAATTTTAGATATGGGTCCCAAGTAGCAGCCATAAGAGTTTACTCTGAATTGATTATTTCTGGTTTTCTGATGCAATCAAGGCTGAAAGCAATATCCAAAAGATGTTGATTGCTGTTATCAGCAGATTGCCGTAAATTGATTATTTCTGGTTTTTCTTGGGTCAATTTTGGGAGCCCAGCTCCATCGGAGAGTATATGTGAGGAGAATAAAAACAACCAATTAAATGGGATCCAGATGCAGATATTGCTCTTGTTGAAAGTGTAGAGATGGACTCTTGACAGAATTCAAGTGCCCACAATTATGCTGACGCATTATTTTCTTAGAATTTGAATGTAACCTATACTTCCCATGACTTCACGATTATCCACTTCCAAACGATCCACAAGCTCCCATCCATAGGCAGGGTCTAAGGCCCTATCGGTAGTGATAGCAATACAACCATTGCAACATACATTTGCTAGCAGCTCACTCCATTGTCTATCAAGTATCATAGCCCCAAGCTCAATGGAAAATCGATCTGTTGTAAATGTCGAGCAGTAAGAGAAAATGATATTAGCCCTAGATATGACATTCTTAAGATCTTCTGCAGCACCAAGGTATAGAGAAAGATTGTTATACCCATCGATTTTGTGATGATCCAAATCCAATAGTTTAGTCGCAACTCCTGTTGTGGTTGCTCGAATGGCCTCCCGAGACAGAATTTCCGAAATTTCCAGGCCACTAACTGACCATGGTTGTGATTTGGATCCTCTTGTCAAAGCAAAGTAGCAGACAAGTCTTGCACATCCAGATCCTAAGTCTAACATTTGAACCCTAGAATGAAATGGTGGAATATAATTCAATGCCAAATCGATTAATGCATCCGTAGAGTGAATGGGGAATTCTCCATAGGAAAAGCATAGTCGTGGATCACTCCCTACGATGAGCTCCATCGGATCAAAGCCTTGCGAATCCTTTGAGGCCTTGACACGACTTCCATATTGCTCGATGGGCAGTAATGTCGTATCCACAACATGCTGAGCGTCCTCTCGAGAGAGACGATTCAGAACTCTAGCCGAGAAAATACAACTTCCATCCGGAGGAGAAGCATTCAATATTTGGGTGTTTACTCCGGAGAGTGCAGATATTATTGTAACGTGATGCAATAAGGAAAGGAACGAAAAATGGTTCAACATTGTAATTGTGATGTTTTTGTCATGGACAAAAGTAATCATGGAATATGGAATCACACATTTAATACAATATTTTAATCGTAAGAAGATCTGAGAAATTGCAACGTTGGAACCAAAACCTGTCACGATCCAAAAAGATAGGAAACGATTGAAAGACAAACACAATTGTGTTGAACCACCCTTCCCCTAATACTCAGAACACACACACATTGGTGAAGGTGCTGTACTTGAAAAGATGGCATCTTTCATTTGGACATCTGTTTGGTTCTTATTATTGGTGGAATTGGGCGTCACATTAATTTTAGTGATTCCTGTTCCACGTAAAATTCGTAATTTCACTGCACGTCGAGTCAATCGTTTGGATTTAGGCCGTCGATTGGGAAATTTGGGTATCTTTTTAGGTGTTGCATTAACTATGGCCTTTATTGAATCCGTCACATCGATCCATCATCTCATAGCCAAAGAAAAGGAGGAATCAGGAAATCAACTTCATCGTCATGATGCTCTTCTTCTGGAACATCATGACCTATTCAAGCAGCGCAAATTTAGGAGTGAGAGGAATATGTATTTGGCAGGATTTTCCTTGACACTCTTATTTGTCATTGTTCGAATCTGTCAACTTATGCACGAATCCATCGAATTGGAAGGACAAGTCGAGGCGTTAACAAAGTCAAATGCTACAGCAGCAGAACAACAGTTGACGACGGATGGCGGAATAGAATTGACAGTTATTCAGTCAAAGACAGATAAAAAGAATGATTGATATAATTATGTTTTGTTCTAGTATTGATGAATATATAATATGAAATCTTATATTAAACGGATAGTAAAGATTCATTTGTCTCATATAAATTTGTTTATGTTCATATTCTAGTCTCAGGAGATGTCATTGAGTTTGGAGCATTGCAGTGACTTGATTTCGCCACGATTTATGCATATTTTGGTGTAACTAAACAATAGTCATTTTCTTCATTTCGATACTTTGCAAAAAAACGTTATTTGGAAATCATTTTAAAGTATCCTCATCCATTGCTGCCTGACTAGAAAGATCCTTTAGCAAGCCAACATAGACCGAAATTCCTTCCAAAAACGTTTCCTCTGGAATATACTCATCGTTTTCATGAAGCATCACTTCGGTATTACGCATGGGGGAAAATCCCAAGGCTCGAATGCCTAGGGCACGAAGGAAACGTGAATCGGTAGCAGCCGGGAAGACTTGAGGGCGGAATTCTAAATTCATACGACTCATGGATTCCACAAAGATGGCATACCATGGATTAATTGATACATCTGTTGATGTTGTAGCGTGTTCTCCAGCTTGGTTAAATGGCTTTCCATTAGGTCCTTCAGTAAATTTCCAAGTTACTTTATGAATATCAGATTTGCTACATTCTCGACACCATATATCTAACATTTCACCAATATCTGAAGGCGAAGTGTGCGGAGAAATCCGAATGTCCAAAGAACAACTGGCAGTAGGGGGGACACAATTATAGGCATAGGAATTCCCAACTTGTACTCCAGC
This sequence comes from Fragilaria radians, assembly GCA_900642245.1. Lineage (NCBI taxonomy): Eukaryota > Bacillariophyta > Fragilariophyceae > Fragilariales > Fragilariaceae > Fragilaria > Fragilaria radians. The sequence continues at coordinate 77,698 of CAAAJI010000192.1, forward strand.
TTGAATCCTGGTAATGTTTAGAGACGTCACATCCCCCAACGATTTTTTCTTAGCAGCTACTGCATGAGAACAATTTTCGTGACTGGGATTGGAGAAAAGAAGTTTACGTTGTCCGTCACGAAACTCAAGAGCTTTATTGGCCATTTCCAGCAATTGTTCTACTGCGGTTTCCTCGATAAACCGTGATCCGTGTCCCGTATTTCCAACGGCCGTAATGTCCACCCACCATGGCAGACGTTCGCCGTAGAAAACAGAAAATGTGTCGTCGGTAGATGCCAATCCCTCATCCAATGCAATTGCAATCCCTGGCAGTTGATGCTTGAATAATTCACTCTCTAAGAATGCAGCCATACCGCCCCCACCAACTTCTTCGTCTGGAACAAACGTTAAATATAACGTTCTGGTAGGTTGAAAGCCCTGTCGGTTCAAATATCGAATGGCCTCAATGTATTGAATACATACACATTTCATATCTTGGGATCCTCGACCATAAATCTTTCCATCTCTTCGTAAGCCGTCAAAGGGGGGCACAGTCCATTCTTCTAAAGATGCAGGAACAACATCATAATGACTATTGAGAAATATCACTGGTAGTTCTGGTCGAGTACCCTTCCAATGCGCAATGACAACTGGTGAATGTTCAGGAGACTCGGGAAGAAAGTGAATGTCCTCTAAGCATGGAATTGACGCCAACTCATGAAGTATGTAATTGGCGCAATCCCTGTATGCACCCGAACTAGGAGAGATTGCTGAGACTGTTGGGAAGCGTAAAAATTGTTGCAGAGATTCAATAGCACTCTCGGCTTCCTGAGATGACAAAGGAATCATAGTCAGTGTGTAATCTTTTTGAAGCTATGATCGAATTCATAGTCGAACATGTACGTCACTTATGACTACACTCTTTTTATTCTTTGAAGTTCTTCAACCGTTACTACACTACTCGTACAGTAAAGAAAAACTTCTGTACACCGAATTGTAAAAAAGATATCTAAGATGGGCTTCGGATTGTTGGCATCCGATGTGGCAGCGTTTGCCGCTCGTCCGTTCATTCATGCTGCACTATCGAACCCTCGTAGTCCAATATCAGTTCTTTCCTTCTTTCTGGGGGTTGATTACAGGGATGTGACGTTGTCGGACCCAGTTCTTCGAAGCGGATCCTTCCTTGCCGACATGACCCCCTTTTGGTTTGGCGGACATCCTGATTATGATGCGCTATGTCAAAAATCATTTCAAGAGCTCGTCCGTGAGGCAGGGACTCGAAAGTTACTACAAGAAGAAGAAGAATGGAACTCTACTGTAGATGGTATGGTTGCTCAATTGATTCTCTGTGATCAGCTTTCTCGAAATTGCTTTCGGGGGACAGAAGAAGCCTTTGCGTATGATGATACAAGTTTATTTTTGGCAAAAAACTTGGCCTCTCAAGTTATATTCCCCTCTCCTTCTTCGGAATCAGCAACCTTGAAAGGATTATTTTATCCAACGTATAGTTCCTTTGTTGTGACGACACTTATGCATTCCGAAGACGTTGAAGATCATAAACTGGGATTTCGTATCTTGGATTGGGCGGTCGAAAATACAAGTCCAACCTTAAAAGAAAAATGGTGGAATGGTCAAATTGCCTTCCTTCAGAACCATACAGATGTCCTTGATCGCTTTGGACGTTACCCTCATCGAAATCACAAAAAAGGACGAATGAATACACAAGAAGAAGAGGAGTGGCTATCCAAAGTAGATGAACTACCAGGATGGGCAAAGAGTCAGATGTAAAATGTATGTAATGAAGTCAACTTTACATTGTCCTTGATAAGTTTACTAAGCGGTCAAGTTCATTACATCCAAGAATGTTAGATTTGTAACTATATTACCCCTAAACAATAAGCTTACCCCTTAATTTCTCTTCTTGGTGATCGATATAATCAGGATATATGGGACGATAGTCTTTGGAGCCCCTAAGCTCTTCAAACTTTTCGAGAGAATTTATAGGTGAAGAATCAAACAATGATTGATTCCTTGAACCTTGAGATTTCCGATGTGAGTGTTCTTTCTCTTTTAAATACCTTGGACTTTTGACATCATTCGTATACGTATAAGAATCATAGTTAGGAAGCCGATTTTGGTGCACCATTTCATAGACAACCTCAGGAGCCAAGATGGATGCTGTTTCCTCCAAGTACCTCTCATGCTTGGATTCATCGAAACGGAAGGAACTAATTTGATCGAATGGACTGAGACGCTCACGATATTCTAAATTGACAGCAGATCCAGTTGAAGGAAGGTACTCAACAGATGTTGGCATAGGCGACGTGATATATCTGTGATGAGCGTCTGAGACACTGATATTGGAATCGATTCTTTCATTGCTTTCTCCAATACTAGATTTATTCAAGGATCCATCTTTCACTTCCATTTCTTTTCTCGAGCTGGTGCTCCTCTGTGATGAGTTCCCAAAATATTCGTTTTCATCGTATCCCATTACCTCTCAAATTTTCTTTTAAACGCAATCGAGACCTTGAAAGCAATTCTGTGATTTCTAATGACCCGTCATCACTGTCGCCTATTTGATCAATGAGTTTTTTTCTAATCTTCAACCTCCTGAAGTACAAGACCAATACAATCACAACAAACAAGATGGCAGAAATCAGGGCTATTGATGCCAAGGCATATGTCATCTTTACATGCTTAGCATTAGCACCATTTGGATCGTTCATTGGAGATGTCGTTCGACTAAACGACATTTCAGTAAGTTCAGGCCCCAAATATTTTGTAAATGTGACGTCATCGAACTTATCTGTCCATAGCTTACCATGATTCAGTTGTGATTTGATCTCCTCCAAAACTTCACGTTTTGCAATAGTTTTGGAGGATCGATCTGTGGTAATTAGCATTTTCGTTTGCAATATCCAACATGCTTTTGATTCTGGCTGATTTGTTTTGCAGCTTCTAACATCTGATGCTGCATCGTTTTCTGCGTATCGAATTCGATATACATGGAGTGGACTATCAGGAGCACATTGCAGGACTTCAGCTGATGTATGATCCAGGAGATGGATCTCTAGCTCATGAACAAATTCCATCGATGTAATCTTAGACTCCGCCGTATAAGTGAACACTACTTCTTCGTCGACATGCTCCAGAGCCTTTTCGAAACCATGACAACTATGACCATAGCCTCTTGAGTCACCCGACAGACTTTCGCTTTCTTCTTCCGTAGGGAATGGTGATGCAGTAGGTGTAGGTGATGCAGTGGGATACCAAGTTTTGGTTGGACCAAATGTAATGGGGTAAATGTAAGTTGGCCACGGCGAAGTTGTTTTAGAATTATCATTTTCGAGGTATGTAGGAAACGGTGCTTTTTTCGAAGTTGGAGGCGCCGTAGGAAAATTTTTAGACGATAGCGGGGAAGTCGTTGAACCCGACTCCTCGCCTGTAGAACTTGCATCTGTTGGAAACGGAGACACAGTCGGTGTTGGTGATGCCGTTGGATATGGAGTGGACGACGGTAAACGGGTCGCAGTTGGTACCGGAGATACTGTGGGACCCCATTCTAATGAATCACTTTGCCCAGATGGCTTTGATTGTTGATCATTAACCAAATCATCATTTATTTCTTTTCTTCCACTGTTTTGCGTTGGTGATATTTCTTTCTCTGCGGAAGAATTGCTTGTTTCAGCTTCAGTTGGAAAGGGTGATTGAGTAGGGGTACCCGATGCTGTCGGGTAGGGTGTTAGTGAAGGCCAAGGGGTAAATGTAGGACTGTAAGTAGGCTTCATTGTTGTGAATGCTTTTCACTGTGTCCTTATGACTTCGAATGGGATCACGAACTCAAATTTAGGTAAGAATGAGGTGCGCGTTGGTCGTGCAAAATTGTGATACAACGGAACGACCATTTACAGCCCTGTAAGGATATGAGATAAAGATTCCAGGGCATACAGAATGACAATATTTTACGCTCCACACCTGTTTTTGAACACAAAATATAGTCCTTTATATGCGTGCTTTGGCATGTTTTGAAATTTTGAAGTTCAAAATTTCGACTTTTTTACAATTCCCAAATTTTATTTCATTTTCAGATGATTCAGACAAAATGAAGTTATAATCAACATGAAATTTCCTTACAACAGAAAACTGTGTTAGCAATGTGGGAATGGTAGTAAGCGTTCAAGGTGTCTGAGCAATTCAAGAGTGGTAAGGCTAAGTTTGTTGTTGGTTTGAATCCACAATGCTGTGCAGTGCATTCGTTTGGTAGCACAATCTGACTTTAAAGCCCAGAAGTCAATGTTTTCCAAGTATTGATAGGACACATCATTTCTACAATTTCCCCCCAATTCCTCTGTCAGCTGGCCACTATTGAAAACTACTGGGGATAGTCCAAAACCTGCACAAGAGAAAACTGTGTCTATTCAATTATTTCCTGGCGAAAGAAGGTTCCGCTTTCTCTTGATGCGGCTCCCGTGTCATTTATTAGCAAATCCAGTTGTCAGAGAACTCATCTGATACAGACAAATTAAGCTTGCAATGTATGCTCATAAGAGGCACAAACTGCATTGGCAAATTCTGAACGATCAAATGGATCACATTTTACTTGAAATAGCTGAAAAATATATAGATACGAATGTCATGGAAAAAAATGTTTTTTCTAATGATTTGAAACAATTGAGGTTACCCATACTGTAATAAAATATTTTTTCTAGAATTTCATCAGAAGGATTCATAAAGTTCTCGAGGATGCATGCTTTCACATTACGTAGCGATGTTTGAAAATCAAACATTGAACGTCACCAATTTATGACTCTTTTTACCATTAATACATTTTTAGGTAAGTAATTTACAATTAGAGGAGGCTGTCAAATTATCGAAGGGTG
>CAAAJI010000193.1:0-26513 GCA_900642245.1 Fragilaria radians
TGCAGTGTTTCCTTGTTGGGAAACCACTCCTTTATAAGTTCGTCGTAATCATAACCGCAAGCAAAAACATTATCAATCTTAACTGTGTCATGAGTCTGGGTAGGAGATAGTGTTTTCTTATATACCTTGAAGTAGCTTAAGTTTGACGCAATAAAAATAATAACGAATATCGTAATAAATCTGCAGCTTCTATACAACATCTTGTTCGAACAACGTCGATTTTCTGGCAGAGCGTTTGTAATTGTTTCCTCGTTTGGACTGTAAAGTGACAGTAGCTGTAAAATATAACCTGTCTGGCATTAACCGTATGTCAAACAAAACTACCGTATGACGGAATTGAACCGCCCCTAGACCACTAAATAAGGCTGGTAATTTAACTCGAGTTAAAATTCTTAGAATGGACTAGTGGTTGGCGCTCACTTTGCTACGCAGAGTTAATTATTTTACACAAGATCATAGTAGACAAATCAGAATAGTGTAACATTTTGAATTTCCGTTTACAAATTTCCAACGATAATTTTGACAAGGATTTTTATGAAAGCTGTTTGTGAAAATAGAATTTGCAGGTCATACATTTTAATGCATAATACAATATTTGAGTTTTAGTCCTGGACCTAACATGACATTATTTGTATGTTCAAATGTATGCAACACTTGCTGAACTTTCTCTGTGATTAAGTAAATGAAACACATTGATTGAGCATTGACATTAGGAAAGTGTACTGTTAGATATTTTACATTTTATCCTATTATGTATTCTTAATTTGTATGAAAGTTTAAGAAATTGAGACAATATTAGTATGAGAACAGTCATTTCAAACACGCAACAATATTATTCATCCTCATGATAATTCTGATTAAACCAGTTATGATTAGACTTAGACTAAGATACATGAAAGATCTTTTTCTTCAATTGTAATATGTTTGTTAACAGCTTCTTTGAAGAAATTGAACTACCTTGACAGAAGGATCAAGAAGCTAATCCCTAACACAATAGGTTGTAAACAATAACAGTTTAATAAAAGGTTAAACTAAAGAGATTTGTGCGTGTACCGGTACAAGGAGACGCCCTGTATCGTTAGTGCATAGTAAATAGTAGTAGAATTGTAATATTCTTAAATTTACTCATCTAGTAATGGATATTTACAACTAAACTATCTTCTTGAATATTGACCACAAGTTTAATTATGATAAATGATTTATTAATTAAACTTAGTGAAGATTAAATATTGTTTATAAATGGAAAGTATCACTATACAATCCAGTACCGGATCCAATCTAGGACGGCTATACTAATGATCTACATAAAGAATTAATTAAGAACTTAGTTTTCTAATTACAATGAGTCTAAGACCTAAACCAACGCATCGCTATCGACCACCAACTTGTCCTTATCAGCAAGTTGAAGAGGCTTGTCTAAGCAGTTGGGAAGAAGCCTTAGAACAAGATTAAATTCTTCAAGAGGAATCATAAACATCTGTTAAGAGGTGTCAAGGAGTTCTCCATGAGAGAAGTTCTAAGACTATACAGGACTAAAGAATAAAAAGCAATCAGAAATAGGTTATATTTTATCAGGTTGTAATTTCTATATCTCACTGTAGAGCAGGACTACCATGTAAGCCAATCCATCTGGGCATTCATGAGTTGTTGACCTGCTAATCATCCCTATATTTCCTTCGTAACTAAATAACATAGTAGATCATGAGAGATCAATGCTGTTCTTCTGCTTTGCCATATTCTATCTTTGTGTCTCATCAGTGGCAAGATCAATGCTCGAATTGCATGAGGCAGGCAAATTTGAATCACCGGTCTATTGCATTGTATTTCAAGAGGTTGCGTATGCCCTGAAGCGCGTCCAACAAAGCCGGGACTTATTTGCATCACCTTTGAAAGTTGGAATGTTCACATGTTCAAATCAAATTGCTTTTCCTGATGCTTTGAAAATTAGACTTATTGGGCTAAAGCTTCAACAACTAAGTTTTTGTCATCATTCCTTAAGTATGCTAGAAATCTCCAATTGCATTTCAGTTTGTCAAAAAAGGAATACACTTACTAGATCTAAAGCTTCGTTCCACTCACACTTTGTTTTGATATCTTGCTCAGTTCCGTTCAACTTCAGGATGATTGTATGCATCCTCAGTATCCTTGACAACATTCGTTATATTGAATGTAAAATCAGTTTTTCTACTATCAGCTCCCCACCCAAATTTTGCAATTCAATGAATTTTGAAGGATAATGGATAAACCAGCTATTCAATTTTGAAATTTATGCATCATCAAAAGTTACTTCCTGTGGCACGGATAAAATTTAGCATCTTCATTCGGAATATTTAACGTATTTTTTTTTGTTTATTTCAATTTCCATTAACTCAAATTAAGCTAAATTAAATCTCTTGACCTGATGATTTGTTTGCTTTTCAGGTAGAATATCCTGTATACATTTTCGGCATAATTTCGAGGATAAACAACAAATAATCAACAGTACCTCTGTCATTTAACTTTCTATGAATGGTTTTTTGGGTCGTGACAACACACATTTCTCCAAAGGCCTTGAGATGCTCAACTCCTTTGAATGGTGTATTGAGCTTTTTTTGCATGGTGATTGATGTGTCTGTTTGTTGATGATGAACATCAGTTGCAATGGTGATTGTTGTGTCACCCTTCTGGTTTCATAGAAGGATTCTACCCAAAGTCCATTTGCATGGTGACTGATGTGTGTGCTTGCTGATAATGAACATCAGTTGCAATGGTGATTATTGTGTTGCCTTTCTGGTTTCATAGAAGGATAATGTAGATACACATTCTACCCAAAGTCCACATCAAATATTATCATCAACTCCCAAGGAATTGAAATTTGCAAGGATTCTTTCATAGAGGGTTTAAAACCTTTTCTCCACCTTTCCACTTCTCTGTGGAGTTCATGGCCCAATAAGCTCAAACTTGACACCAAAAATGCTGTTGTTACAAACCTTTTCAAGTGAATTTTTGTCTCCAACATTATGTAACCTTAGGAACTTGACAGTCTTCTTTAGATATGTCAACTCAACAATCAATGCAACAGGATTGTTGTTTAAGTCACTTTTACAATTCAGGAGGTAGCTCCAACAGTAGCTTGAATGATCATCAACAGGTAACACACAAAATTTTGTTCCTCAATTTCTCCTTTGATAGTACTGATATCTACGAAGTGCCTTTCTCCTGTAGTTTCGCTACAACTCATCCAGTCTTTGTTGATATTCTTCTGTTTTGCTTTGTAACTGAAAGACATTGCATTTCTTAAAATTGCTAGTAATTTCAATTGAATAACATTTTCCAGTCATTCCACATCTGTAATGACCCTATCTAGTTAGCTTCAATGGTAGTACCATTATGATCTCTAAGGTGACCTCTACAATAAAGAGGCCTTCATCTCTTTTGCAGTAGTAGCATGATGCTCCCATGAAGACAGCTTGGCAATCTATATCCTTACTAGGTTTGAGAATTTAAATAACAATTACCGTGATCTATTGTTGACATTTTCTGTCGTAACTTGCCAATACAATACAGTTTTGTGTCTACTGAAAGTACTAAGTTGATCATTGATCACAATTAACTTGAATCACTATTGCAATTCTATGGAATTTTTAATACTTCATCAATCACATGAATCACTCCATTGGAGGCATGGATGTTGGCTTCAATTACCTTAGAGTCATTGATGAATAGTTTCTTCCCTTTTTCATCAAAGTCAAAGCTTGATCCTTGAAGTGTCTTGACACTACCATCGCCCTTAAGTGCACTACTTAAAACGGAGCCTGATACTGTATGGTATAAAAGGATAGACTTGAGCACTTCTGGTGTCTTGATAAGTTCATTGACTGCATTCTCTCCGAGGTCCTGAAAAGCCTTGTTGGTTGGAGCAAAAATTGTAAATTCACTTTTAATGTCTATCAAGGTAGATTCCAATTCTGCAGCCTTAATTGCCGAAGCTAAAATACTAAGATTTCCTTCACCCTTAATTGTGTCAAGTACATTTCCAGGAGGAAGTAATACTTCGTCGATAAAGTGAATAACACCATTTTTTGCTTGGACATCAGCTTTCGTAACACGTGCATCGTTGTTGATGAGGACCCGAGATGGTTTTCTTGTAAGTCCGACTCGAAGGTTGTCACCATTTGCGGCTTTGATTACTTCATTCTTCAGATCCTTTCGAAGGACTTTACCGGGAACAACATGATACAGAAGGATGTCTGAGATTTTAACAGTATCTTTTAAAAGTCCCTGAATGGTACTGTCACCAAGTTTGGCAAAAGCCTTAGGGTAAATAGAACGTAAGCAAGATCATCAATAATATCATAGATTTCAACAGAACTCACTTTATCAGTAGGTGCAAATACAGTAAAGGGGCCAGGTCCTTCTAACGTTTTATCGAGTCCGGCTGCTTGAAGGGCAGCCTCTAGAGTATCAAACAGCGCATTGCTTTTCACCAAGCTAGCAATTGTTTCACTTTTCTTGAGTTCACGATCAGAATAGCTAATTTCATCAGCATCTGAAGGGCTTCCACGTAGAGTAGAAGAAACTAGGACTAATGAAAAAAAGAAGAAAGTCAAGATCTTGAACATACTTTTTGATCAGTCTGTGAGTTAAAGTGTGAAGGAAAAAAATGAGTTTAGGAAGATATGCAGTGATAACGAGAATCTTTTCAAATCGTTTTCATGTCAATACTAGGTACCACTTGCCGTTCGTAGGAGGTAGAATTCCTCAATCGTATTACAATACTCTGATGAGGACACTGAGTCAAAACGTACCCTAATTGGAACAAAAACGAAAAAATAATAACTAAAAGCGCATGCTAACTAACGGCAGAAAGTAACAAAAGCGTACATTAATTGTTTTTCACCAATGAAATGATGCCATTAACAAGTATTGTCCTATCAAGAATCGAATTGATATTTCCTTCCATTAATCCAATCACACTATCCGCGAAAATGAATAAGCAGCATTATTCCGTGTTGTTGCTGATTAATTTAGAAGCAAAATGCCATCGAAGTGAACGAACTTGCATATGCAGAACTGTTGCTTTCAATTGATGTCAAGACCAGTTTTGGAAAGGTTGCGTTCAACATTGTGAGGGGATGTAAGAGCAAGGATTAACCTGATGGTAACGCAACAACAGCTTGGGAAAAGCTTTAAAATAAGTATGAACCTACTTCTGCTCCCTCTATGGTTACGTTAGATAAACAGTTCAGAGACTCTTCATTGAAGAAAGGTGAAGACCCAGAAGTTTGGATTACTCAGCTGGAAGACATAAGTGTAAGACTTGAAGATATGGGTTTGGAAATTTCGGAGAAGCAGTTCATGATCCATGTGTTGAATAACCTACCACCTAATTATGATTTACAGGTTGCCTTATTGGAAAGGAGGATTGGAGATGAGAAAGTTCCATTAACTGTTCGTGAAATATGATCAGAGTTAAGCTTGCGGTTTGAAAGACTGAACAATCATTCAAATAATAATAATGGCAAAGAAGCAGATGAAATGGCGCATTATAGTGGACAATTCAAAGGAAAATGCAGAAATTGCGGTAAAATTGGACATATATCAATAATTCCTCTGGTAACGGTAATAACAGTAATCGCGATCGAGAAAATTTTGAATCACAAGATATGGTCTTTGCAGCAACATCGGATGATGATGACATTTGGATATGTGACAGCGGTGCGAGCTCACATTATTGTGTTTCAGATAGAGGTATGTTTGATGTTAGAGATATTAATGAAAAGATTAGAGTCGGAAATGGTAATCTCTTAGTTGCAACTAAGATTGGAAACCTCAAGTTAGATGTCACTCAGATTAACAGAACAATCTTCACTATCACTCTTCAAGGTGTTAAATTTGTCCCTGACCTTTGGGTTAATTTATTCAGCATCAACCAAGCGTTGAAGAAAGGCTACAGGATCAGCAACGACGATATAATTATCTCATTAAGTAAGGGGTTGAATAAGATTGCATTTGACAGATTCTTTAAGGCCAAAGATTTCGGGAATATTAATGAGACCCTGTGATAATCCCGTTGCTTACACTGTTCTGAATGATGTTGCCAAGAAGGGAATTGAGATTAATAACTTCCACACAATGTTAGGGCATTGCGATTCAGATAGGTAGGAAAGGACAGCTAGGATCCATGGTTTCAAACTGTTTGGTGAACTCAAGACATGCAAACAATGCGCAATCTCAAAGGCCAGACAGAAGAACATTAATAAAGAATGGAAAGGAAGTAGTCAAATTCCCGGTGAAAGGCTTTACATTGACATAAGCTCCATTAAAAACGCTAGCTATGGTGGATCTAAATTCTGGGCGCTTGTTGTTGATGATTATACTGATTATTGTTGGAGTATTTTCTTGAAATCGAAGGGTGAGTTGAAAGATAAGATGAAGAGACTATTAACTGATTTTAAAATTGTGGGAATTGAAGTTAAATATATTCAGTGTGACGATTCTGGGGAGAACAAGGCCTTTTACAACTATTGTCATCTGAATGGTGAACTAATAAAATTTGAGTTCTCTGACTTCACAAAGAAATGGTAAGGTTGAGAGGAAATTCCAGACTCTTTACGGTCAAATCCGCGCAATGCTGAATGATGCAAGGCTAGAAGGTGAAATCAGATCTGGAGTATGGTCAGAATGTGCAAACACTGTGACTTTCTTATCTAACATAATGTCCCTTAAGGGTCAAGATAAGTGTCCCTATCAGTTACTATTTGGAAGCACACCCAAGTTGCCTTCCAATTTAAGACCATTTGGAGAAATGGGAGTTGTTACAACTAAATCAGATATTCAAGGAAAGTTCACAAATCGTAAGAGGGTTTATGGAACTCCTGGCACCCCAAGATTCAAAGTAACTCGTCCGGATGAAGACTCTGATACCATTCCAGAAAGTTTGCAGAAACATTATTGTTCAGGTGTCGGCATGCTGCTTTATTTGATTAAGTATTCAAGACCTGATTTGAGCAATGCCGTGAGAGAGTTGTCCAAGTGCATGGATAGAGCAACTTATGGGACTTACCAGGAAATGTTTCGCGTCGTGAAATTTGTTTTGGACACCAAAAATTACTGCTTGAAAATTCAACAAAATTTTGAGAGTAAAAACTCTTGGAAATTGAAAGTATTCTCGGACAGTGATTGGGCTGGAGATCCGGAAATGAGGATTAGTGTGACAGGTTTCATCTTTTATCTTCAAAACGTACCTGTTTGTTGGCGTTCAAAGGCGCAAAGAGGAGTAACCCTATCCAGCAGCGATGCTGAATATGTTGCAATGTCTGAAGTGGTCAAGGGGATCAGATTCATCTACTTCATTCTTAAGGACATTGGAATAGAAGTAGAACTTCCAATTTTGAGAATGTGGGAGACGGAATTGTAAGAGTTGAGTTTGCGAAATCCAGTGATAATGATTCTGATATTTTCACGAAGAATGTGAATCAAGAAATGTACGAGAAACATGCGATGAAATTTCTCGGGAGTATTGAAGATTTTAGGAGTGAATGAACGTTTCGGTCTAGGGAGGGTATTGGAATATCCCTTATGTTCATTCAAGATTAGTTTTTATTTGTTTAGGTTAATCATTAAGGATATATGGATATTCACAAAGAACGTGAATCATCAAGTGTGTGAGTCAGCGATAAGTAAAGAGTAATTTAGTAATTACAACTTTTAGCGCATCTTGTTTGTGCTATCAACTCTTGCTAACAATAGTGTGCTCAAAAATATGAGTAGGAGAAAATAATTGTTCATTCTCTCTTGCTTGTTCTAATTCAAACGATTGCTCCATCATAACAAATTCCATTTTTTCTTCCATCTTGAGTGTACATTGGTTGCTATGGGATTGTTTGTTGACATTATTATCAGGTGCACTCTTTTGCATAGGTTTTGGTTCCATTGTGTTAATTTGATTATCACATATTGGTTCAGCATGACATGCATTGTCATGACTTGCATCAATATCAGCCAAACCAGAGGAACATGTATACTCACCAGATAGCAATGCGGAAACATGTGCTTTCATTGAATGCATACATATTCTCATTTGCATTTTTCTCAGCAGGGTATTGTTTTGACATCATGGGGCTCATAATATCCTGCACTCTAGCCAAATAATTATCTCCAGATAGATTCTGAGCTGCATCAGAAACCAAACGCATATCCTTTTGGAAGTCAGGTCCAATAAGATGTGCTAGGAAAAAGAAATATGTATCATACCCCTAACTGTATTGCTTCCTTTACGACATTTTGTACCTAACTGCTCGCCATTACTGGAAGCAACGTTTCAGCATCCTACATGGATTGACTGGATGCAAATCCGAGGCTTTGCCTTGACTGTAGTACCAAGGTGCTGGGCGCAAGTATGTAGCATGAGCATTTACCGCAGTTGCATCTGGTACCTTGGGGCATCCTGCATTGTATCTAGATTGTGATGTATTATATATAGTATTGGTCTTGTATGCATCATGACAAAAGGCAAGTAAGTTATGCCTTACACCCACAAGTTTATTTTGTTGAGGCAGGACAGCAACAACATGAGTGCAAGGAAATTTCTTCTGGAATTTTCAAAAACGCTCTACTGTGTTGGTAACAATTTCAACAGATAGCACATGACATCACTTAAAGTTTTTTCTTCTTTACCTGGGAACACATCAGCAATTTTGGCCAAGCCATGCATGCATTGGTCAAAGTTGGAGGCACATTGAACTTCGTACATTAGTGGCAGCAGAAACTGTGTGGCTTGTGATGGTGAAAGCTTACATTGATGGATAACATTGTACTAAATGTGGCGAGAACATTTTTTTAAAAAATATTCCAGCTTCCTCTAGTTGCCATTGAGCATTCATTTGATGACCTTGATCTGAAAATATGACTGCTTCGTCAAAATATATTCCACTCTTAATACAATTACATAAGAGCCACATGTAATTATTTGTATCTTTTTTGGGACCAGCGCTGTTGCTTGCGGAATGCTCCGTCAGTTGCCAGCTTTTCAAATCCAGATCCCTACCCCCCTTTTCCAATTTTTTACAAAACCCTTTTCTATGACTGGACAATAGCTGTGAATAACATCATTTCAGTGGTTAAAAACAACTAACATCATTTTATTGGTTAAAACAACTAACATCATTTCATTGGTTAAAAACAACTAATATACCGCTTTTTGCTATTTTCATCCGTTGGTATACGCTTTTATTTTTCGTTAGTATACTCTTTTTTTCAATTAGTAAACGTTTCGCACAAAACTTGGCGTTAGTATACATATGTCTGCAGTTATTTATCCAAGAATAATGACTAATGATTTCCAATGTGGATGCTATAGACTGATTATTGCCTATACCTGATAAATCTTACTCAATGAGTTATTTTATACTTCGGTACGCGATTGCCTCCAATATTACAGATACCATCTAAAGCGATTGATCCAACCAGTATTTAATTAATGATACACTTCCTTTTTTGAATTTATTTTTTTCTATACTTGTACAATGGATTTGGTCCTATGAGAGCTGAAATTCATTATTGAATGCCCTGACCATGGCTCTGCTTCAGTTGCTTGCATAAGTGCCATGACTTGTTGACTCTAACGCCGCAAATCCAGAAAACTCACTTAAATTCATCTGCCTATGTGCCAACCAGATATTTTTAAATCATTTCTGAATTGATGAAGTCAACTTGTACTTGGCGTTGATAACTTCAAGCCATTTCTCAGCTGGCCCAATAATGGTGGATACAAGTAAAGGCTTCAGTTTGGATGTAATCGTCAATACAAATTCTGTTGTGAAATGAGATATTTTTACTAGCTTGGAACTACATGAACTCAAGATATGAGAAGTAGTATCAAGTACTCCTCATCTTCATCATTACCTCAAGTTACCCTAACTTTGGTGGAGAAAGAGAGATTTAGACTGCCTCCTATGTAACGGGTTAGCCAGAACTTCTCCGTATTCTCCTAGCACTTGACACGCACATAGATTCTTCATATAATTAGTCACCACCATTACTTCTAGTAATGCTGGAGCATTGGATTGATCTACTATATCCTTTTGTCTTGTAAGAAGTCTTTGTGAAATCATCAGAGAACTTATGAAGCGTAGCTTTGAGACCCATAAGATATCCTGCACGTGAGCAGCGTCAACTTACATTCTCATTGAGGGGCATTATTCCAAATGGTATCAAACTTTGAAGATACAGAAGTGATAAGAATAACTGAAATCTTCTTTACCTGGATCCTCATCAACGTCATCTTGATAATTTCAGTTTTACCCAGTTTTGTATTGACTTTCTTGACCGTTTCTTCACAGTGATATAGACAGATTTTCTGGTCTTGCAAGCATAAGGAAGCATGCTAACGAAGCAAAGAGTTGTTCACAAAGCTTTATTTCAGGTTGTTTTTGTTGCTCAACATCTACCATAACCACAGTGTTCTACGTTGCCATAAATTATGTTTCAACTAATTATCATTTGACTCTTGTTAAGAGAGTTGGAGGATTCAAAGAATTTGAAACATTCTAGCTCTGCCAAAAAGCTGTCAGTCTGGCTTTGGATAAATAATGTATAGACTTTCCATTGACAAGGAAATATATATTTTATTGCTGAATTTGGCTGATCAAATATTATGTACTGTCATTGAAATTTGTTAGTGACTCAAATCAACATGTAAAGCATCACAGCATATGACTAGATACCTTAATCAAGTAAAAGAAAGGTACATTTCCAACACAGGCTGTCATAGCCTATAAATTATTCATGAACTCCTTATTGCAAAAAGCCTCATCACTCGTTTTTATATAAAATATCAACTTTCCCTCTGTATACAATCTTGTGTTTTTGCTATATATTACAAATGCGAGGTAGGAAGATTCATATGCTTGACTACATAGCAATCAATTGCACGCTTGAGTGATTGCTGTAATTCAACTTCACATCAGCTGAGATGACATTGCAGATATGATTTTCAATAGCTAAGAAGAATGACTTGAATCCACATCAATCATCAGTATAAATAGCCCGCCTAAATTCAGATATTCCACAAGTTTGTCCTTTGGAAAAACGCTAATGTAAAGTTACGCTAAGGTATTCTAATTCGTGACTTAATATAACATGCATAACTCTTGCGTAATGATAAATCAAGAATTTAGGTTTTTTCGCTACAATAAAATTTGAGATTTGAAACGTGATGAAACATTCTAATTATTGTTATGACTCATTCCAGGCTCCATCGAAAACTCAATACCCACTGTTTGACGGGGGAACAGAACTTTTGTGTATGCAATGTCATAACAATGGCCTGTACGAAGTCCTAAATCTTTAACGGTTTCAGCATTGATAGATTGAACAAGGTCTGACCATTTTCTTTTGTTATCTAGAAATGTATATTGTTGCTTCTCCCGCCAATTAACTTGAGCGATGAAACAATACAACAAAATTAGAGTAATTGTCGACATGAATCCGAGCAGATACCAGTAAAGTTCATTTGGTAGAATCAAGGTCCAGGGTACAAATAGAGGTAAAATTACCAAGTAATGAAGGTTCATGTAGCGTTTCCTAGTCCATAGTATTTCGTTTTGTTCGATGCGTTTCTATCCAAAGTGAACTTGCTTGATCTAACCATCCTTGCCATAATGTAAAGGTAACTCCCTGAAACGATAGCCATGTGGGGACTTCTCCTCGCCCATATGACCAGGGGACTGTTATATTATTCTTTGGGGTAGAGGAGGAACCTAAAAGCCATGAAAGACAACTAGTTTCCTGTCCAAAGTTTGGATCAATTGGCCTCAGAGATAATTTCCAATTTAAAGTATTCATTTCCAAGTTTTTTCTCAATGAATCAAATTTATTCACTCCACTCTGTTTCATATGCTGCTTCCTTATTTGGATTGACCTTGTTATTCTCCTTTTGAGACAAATGATAATTATCTCCTTCATCCTTGTTCCAAAATATTATACCAACTTTATATCTATTGATACCACGTGGACAGCAGTCACGCCCTCCAATATCGAGAGTATAACAATGCCTAGCGCCGAGGGTAGTTGTGACTTCAAGTTTTGAATTAATATCATCAATGAGTTCGGACCATTTCATTTCAATTCGGAATATTGCATCGTCCTTGAAACGTCTCCACCATATATTATACATAGCAAGGTACATCATGTAGAATTTGAGTGAGTAATTGATAATTCAAAGCAACACCATTTCCTGGCAAGTGGTTTAGTTTTGATTGATTTCTGATTCACGCCAGTAAGTTTATAGCAATATAACATTTTGATACTATTAGACATGATCCACCATAAACCGATTATTTATCTATGTAGGGAGTTGAGGTTGATGCTTTTTTCCATCCTGAATTTCATTACATGTCCCAAAGATTTTATGACATTAACTTGATTATACTCTTTAATTGACTTCGGATACTTCGAAAGGTTAATCTTTTCTTTTGGTCAGGTGTTGACTTGATTATAGAATCTAATTGACTTCGGATATTTGGAAAGGTTAATCTTTTCTTTGGGTCAGGTGACCAACATTTTGATAACAATGTTGCAAGTTCATCGTTTTTCAGATATTTCAAGCTAGGACGTTCATCACCGAGAACTACTTTGGCGTAAAACTCTATGGGTGTTTTGAATTCTGAAAATGGAACCCTAGTGGTCACAATCTGCCAAAGAAGTATGGCAAAGGAATACACATCAGCTGAAAAGCCGTAATCTTCCTCCATGCGGGCTACTTCCGGTGCCATATAACGTGGAGTGCCAGTACCTCCTGTCATTCTCCGTTGTTGCTTGCGAAGTTCTCCACTTCCCTTATGCTCTCTGGCAAAGCCGAAATCAAAAAGTTTGACTATTCCATTTTTGTCGAAGCCAATGTTTGCAGGCTTCAAATCTCTATATTGAATGGTAGATTTAACTTGTCAGTTAACTGAATTGGTGAGTCAGAAAAGTAGGATACAGTTGTTCATTTCTCACCGAAATATAAGTTGTTTTGCATGAAGATATGACATTCCATCTGCAATACCCACAGCAACATCTCGAAGTCTATCCTTAACGCTAGGTTTCGATGGAGGTAAGAGGCGAAATCGTCTTTTACTCCATTGCAACAAACGCGCATCCAGGGTATCTACAAGTAGGTCAACAAGGATAAAGAAGTCTCCTTTGTTTAGTGATTCGTACAAATCCCCAGAACAAATACCTTTCAAGGAAATGATATTTTCATGCTGAAGATTAGCAAGAATTTGTGCCTCAAGCGCCAAGTCTGATGCAGCTACATTGGATGCTCTCCTATTCATTACAATGACAGGCTTCAATCGTTTCATGACACACGTGTCTTCTGAGTTGAAATGACCTTTATGATTTTTCTTGACATTCACCAGATGAGCTGTTGAGAAAGATCCCTGACCTAGAACACCTCGGATGCAAAGATCTTCCACATTGTACTTGGAAACACTGCTATCATCCAACGATTCTATCGAGGTAAATGACGAGGGTGCCCAAGAACAATGAAACTCTTTCAGCCTTTGCGATGCAGCATTACCTGGGCATGTAATTTCGGAAGATTCCTCCCACATCTGATCGCCCCTGCAGCGTAACCAATGAAGTTATTTTATGACAGATAAATTATAAATTACTCGCTATTTAGAAATGACAGATGGAGTAAGAAGTCCTATGCAATATGTTTCATATTTCCGATTGTGTTCGACACGAAATAAAAGCAATGAAAATGCAATTAAATCCATAATAAAATCATTTAACTAGGAAAATCTCGAATATCGTAAACCGACTTTTTATATTAAAGTAGTTTATTACAGCCCATCGTTTATCGTTCCCGTTGACCACATCATAGTGTGCAAGCAAGATTTCATCCATTCTACGCAACTAAATTATTCCATCAGGAACGTCTCGGTTGTTTTCCACACGGCTTAAATCTTATATCCACTATGAACGCGATAGTATCAGAGGGGACCTGAATTATGCCAAATTTTATATGCAGCAAATGAGAATCGCGGTACGAAAACGAAACGAAATTGCTTATGTTGCCACTCAACGTCTAAAGCATAGGCTTTTCCATTAGAAGATATCATCTTGTTAATTTTCCTTCTAAAAAAGCACTGTTATAAACATGCTGAGCTGAGTGCGCCGTAGTTATCAAATATCTGGGTGATTTTTGATTACATCATGGCAAGACAAAAAAACAGTTTAGCAACTCCAGCAGAAGTTTCTTGGTGCCCATTCTCATGATAATTGCCACTTTATATTGTCCTTGGTCCACTAGCGTTTGAGTAGTTAAAGCCAGAATTTGCAAAATTGAATTAGCTATATCCCTAGCATTTTTTGTCTCGCCTAATTACTCGTACTCGATCGCTTAGTCGAGTATTCACATGAAGTCGATACAAAATGCAGAAGTTAATGTTGTAGACTCCGCTGACGGCCAGATCGGATGCAAAACGTTTTTAGTAGTAGGATTTATCAGCATTCCGTGCTGGCTGATTCCTTCACTTTAACATACGTACATTATCAAATACAAGACTCTCTTCATTTTTTTAGTTTTCAAATCCATGAGTCAGATCTATTCTTTAATACAGAATTTCCTGCGATTGTTCATGGTAATATTTGGCTTTCCTATTGCTGAATTATTTTTGAAGAGCTTTTTGTCATTGTTGTAATTTTTTGTTTAATATTTGTTTTTGACATGCTTTGATGTGTTTGATGTAGATAGACAGGCTGCGCCAGCTGCTCATTAGGGACATGTTAAAGCAAAAAGGGGTGGATTTCATCTGTACTTGGCATTCTTGGACTTGTTTGGAAGAAATAAGCATTAGTAACCAAATAAAGCATAAGTTGTATCACATTTCACCTGTGGATGCTAGAAGGTACTTCATCTTTGTGGTGATGAAAATTGAAGCTTCACTTATACCCCTACAACCTTTTTGAGTAGAACATGTAAGATCATGCCTTTTTTTGTTCACAAATTTAAATAATTATCATGATGCTATTCAGCAAACTCTACAACAAACTACACAATTTGCTAAGTCTACTATCCTTGATTTGCTGGAGAAAGGAGGTAATTTCATTTGCCGTGAGTTGATAGATGGAAACAAGAGGGAAAAACCAACTGAAACTACATTTGCATATTCTTGAAGCAGATAAAGCAGTGGTAGAAGAAGATTTTATGTGAACAAGGTCCCAATCAACTTTATGTGCCAAGTTCGAAAATCTATGCTGCAATTGATGCCTGGATTCCTGGAATTGGGGCATTTCAAATGACAGTTGGAAAAAGCATGAAATCAATGGAAATGCTAAAGCTGATTTAGCAATGCTTGGTGCAGCCAACAGATTTTATTGGCCACTCCCTCCTTTGTACTTCCATTCTTTCACCAAGAAATCACCTCAAGATATTGAGCAACATGACATGCAGCTTCCTTATCCAGAATAAAGGAAAACTCTTTAAGACAAACATGACAAATAATCTGTGAACAGTTTTTTTGCTTCATCATATTTCTTCCCAACAATATCAGTTTGAATATTCAATTCAAACTGTTATCCTTGTTAATGCAGTGTATACTAGCATGGGGTAATGCTTCATAAATTGACATTGATTTGTGTATTTTCAATTGAAATGATATGTTTTATAGGTTTGAACCCATTTTAGTTCTTGAATCAAAGTTCCATAGGCAGCTAAGTCTGATCAATGACCTGCAAGTTAGTTGAATAATCACGAAAGATGAGTCTAGCACCAGCTCACAAGCTACTCATCTTCAACTATGTCAGTTTATAGGTCAAGAATTGCTGAGGTGTGTTCACAGCCATTCAGATAAGTAAACTAGCAGATGCACTCCAGAAGCACTCCAGAAGCACTGTGCATTCAATGCTTTTTGCTATCTTCTTCATTGTTTTCAGAGCCAAGACACCCAATGCTGAAATTGGCTACACAATTATGGCATGAAGAATTCAATCTAGGGAAATAAGACAAAAGTCTACTTCCTACTCTCAAACTCATCCTCTCACTTAATGAGTCATTGTATCCAATTGTTTTACCTCAAATAGTATAAGGCATATTGCATTAGGAAATTATTCACATTTAGGACTTTAAGCTAAAGCACTCTACAAATATTAAAAATCAATGTTTTTTCAAATCAGCATGAAAGGTAAGGTAGATACACAGGAAGCGTACCTGCACAGGGTAAGGGAGTGATCCTTCTGGAAGCTCACCTACAAAAACCTTGGTGTGGCACCTCCTCTAACAATGAAGGCTTAGACAAGGTCTTGTAATGAGGCCCAGTCAAGGAGATATCACAAGCAAAAGTGCTAACTTCCCCTACAGTACCTAATCCTAATGTTCTTGTAATCATTTTGGAAAAAAAAGACAATAGGGATATAGCGTACTTACTTGTTTGCAAGCAACGTTTTGGAATAAAAAGTGTGTAACTCACTTTTCAAAAGCCTTAGAAATATATCTACTGCTTTCTCACCGTCTATAATAAATTTCACTTCAATAATTTCTGTATCTAATACTTCTCTAACAGTATGAAACATGATTTTGTTGACAGACATGCACCAATCAAGCTGCAAGATCTTTTCAATAAACCCCATGACTGAACTTGTGTCCCCACAGTTTTCTGTAACGTTTGACAATATGTTCCAAACAGTTAGTCAAATACATTTCAAGGTTATGATTATGTGGACTTACTAATCATACTCTTCTCTTTTGCTATGCATGAAGGAAACGCTTTCAATAGTGCAAGAGTATCCTTTTTGATTTGTTGGTCTTGATATGTTGGGAGATCCTTCAACCTCAAACCCAATGGGCTGCACACTGATCTAAACAAGCAAATATAGCGTTTTGTTTTAAATGCTAGTAGCTTGGATTGATCCTTTAGAGTATTGGCAATCTGGAGATTGCCAATTTTCGGATTGCCAATTTCATCTCCTTTATCCGGTTAAGGGCTTCTCACCTCGGACAACGTTTCTATCAACACGCTAACATCTGGATCAAGTCCGAGAACAACTAAAGTGACATATTCACTAAATACTTTTCATTCTGACATACCTTGACTAGAAATCAAGAAGTTAATCCCGAACACAAGAGGTCGTAAGTGACACCAGTCTAAGTAATAAAGCACTAAACAAAGAGTTGTGTGCGCTGTAAAAAAAGCTAGAATTAAAATATTTTTATATTTACTCATCTAATTATGGATAAGTTCCAAGTTAACTATCATTTCTATAGCTACCACAAGCTTTACAGACAAAGTCATTCATAAAACAAACTTGGTGAAATATAAGTGTTATTTATACATTGAACGTATGTTTATACAATCCAGTACATGATCTAAATTAGACAGTACTAATAAATGATCTATTTAAACACGTAATTGCAAATCCAACACTCTAAGATTAAAAGAGTTGAAGATCTAAATTAAGTTATTCTTATTGGCAGCCAAATTGTCTGTATTGACAAACCAAATTATCCTTATTACCAAGTTGAACAGACTTGCCCAATCCTTAGGGGACAAAAGGCTCAAGCAAAATCAAAATCTTCAAGAGATGGTATCTCTTGAAAAGGATCAAGAATATCTCTTGAGAGAAGTTCGAAAACTACACAAAACTAGATAGAATACGGCTTAAAATAGATCATAATTCTTCATTGTGTACCTTTCTGTAGTTTAACATAGAGCACAATTGATTGTGTAAGCAGCATTGTCGGATGTCTATCTTCCACGTCGATCAGATCAGTACGGTACATTCTCGGAAGTAGAAGGGAGATATGTCCATACATCCATTTATGTAATGGTCTATTCCTTGACAATTATTGTGGGGGTATATGTTTCAGCCTCTCTGCTTGCTTCTTTCCTTACAGGGTATTCCTCAACAGGACATAGTGTACACTAGAAATCAAAAGGGTATTTCAAATTATTGTGAAGCCAATGCATTTTTCCAAATTACTATTACTTTGCATTTTTACTTTCTTTAAATTATTTAAGTATGAAAAGTATAACGCCAATCATTTATTTTGTTATATATATTTTTCAGATGGATTTCTATATTCATGTGATTTTCGTAGTCCACGAGCTGCAATATATATTCATTATATAAGCCTCTTTCCTGTTGCACTATACACAGACGAATGTCTAATGACTATTTATGCAAATGTCTTCGATGATGAACAAAATATTGCACTTGGTACTGGGTTTTCCAGTTTTGCTTTTCCGAGCAATTTCATTGACACATCATGACTATGAATCAAAATCAAACTTTATTTTCAACGAAAAAGCACAGTAAACCATTAGAAGTATTTACATCTCCATTTGAATATGTAGGAAAAAGATGACAAAAGATACGGAAGCAACTCCATTTGAATGTAGGGTAAAAAATGACAAAAAATACAATATGTAGACACCATGGGTTCTTGTCTTATTTCTGATTTTAGCTGAATCTAGGTCAATCGGATGAACTCAAAGTCTCAGATATGCTGACAAGGTGTAAGCAAAGGAATTTTCAAAAGGTTAAATCCAATTCAATCAAATCATTTGTTTCTAATTTCAAATTCCTTCAACGTTTGGTCTTGTCCACAATTTGCATTACCCTACGCTACATATACATATACATCAAGAAAGGATGCTAGCAGGAAATGGTGCTTACGCTTCATTCCCCAGTTGTGTGAATGCGCGAGAAAATGCTTTTAATTTTGATAACTCAGCAACAATTGATTTCTATTGGTTGGTTTTGTAAAAATACGCTAAGTAGTGTTGGATGACTGCGAACTGCGACCCACGATAAAATTTTGTTCTCGAATAATCATTCGTGAAAACAAATGTTACTAGTATTTTCTCCAGTACCCTGTAACGTCTTACTTGCATTCCAAATTGATTATGCGATTATGTCAGTATCGATTTTAAGTTTGAACTCAGGGGTTATGTAACAAGTTTTCCAATTAACAAGTTAACCGATATTGGAATGAAATGTATACCCATTAGTAGGATGATTATTTGGAAGAAAAGACTCAACGCATCTCTGAGAGCGAAACTTTCCAACGCTCGTGTTACCATTTTTTCAAAGTGCGCTCACATCGACACAAAATTATTTTTTCACGACACATACATATTACAAGTCAATACGCAGCTAATCAATGAAGTTCGCAACCTTCCTAGTGTTGCTTTTATCAGCAGCAATCCGCGTTAGCTCTCTTGATGATGGTGAGATTACGCCAGATGTATTGAATGAATTCATAGGCGAATCATCAAGTACTCAGGATACCGAACATCGTCGTATGAAGGGTCAACGAGATCTCACGATTACCAAAGAAATGCTTCGAAGTTCCTTCTTCGATATGCAACTGAATCGTAACAGTGGTAAGGGTAACAGTGGCGAGGGTGGCAAGGGTAGCAGTGGCGATAGTGGTAAGGGCGGAGGAAAAGGTGGCAAGAAGAGTGGTAAGAAAGGTGACTCGGACATGTCACCTGCAGCATCTCCCAACATGTCTCCGACAACTGCATGTGGTACTCCAACATGCGGAACGCCAACCTGCACGGGTACTACAGGCTGCGGATCACCCGTGGGCACGAAGGCTCCTGTACCGACCTGTACGGGTACCACTGGATGTGGAACGCCAACTTGTACCGGAGGTTGCTTTACACCTGCCATGACTCCAGTGGAATCTCCAGCGATGGTTTCTGGTAAAGGAGGAAGTGGAAAGAAAGGTTCCTCTAGTGGATCTGCTTCGGATGAAGGGAAGGGTGGAAAGAAAGGTAAAGGTGGAGGAAAGAAGGGAAGATCTGGTGGAAAGGGGGGGAAGGGAGGAAAGAAAGGCATTGATTCCTTCTTTCCTCCTGCTGCATCTCCTACTGGTTGCGGAGGCGATGACGACAGTCCATGCAACGGAAATGGTGGTGACAATGGAGGTAATGGTAACAGTACCTGCGGATGTGAAATCGATCAAGTCGAGCTTGATTTTACCATGCTTCCATTTAACATCTCTGTCCCAGTGTCATCCAATTCCGAAAATTCAGCCGTCGGGACTGTCTTTGTCTTTGGTGATCCCCTCTTTGATTTGAATTTGACAATTCTGGATGGGACCTTCGTGGGTGGGTTGTGTCATAAGACACAATTGACGCAACCTGTTGGTTCCTCTACGACACTAGTCGGTGGAGGATACTGCTTCTTTACCTTTACTGTGTCCGATGGTACGACTTCAGTGACATTTAATGCTGTCGGCGAAGTCTTTGATACGTTAGGAGGAACCTTGGCAATTACTGGTGGGACTGGTGAACTAACAGGTGTCTATGGTGAAATTGAACTGTCACCCGTATATGAAACAGATGATCTGGTTGACTTCTTTACAGAAGCAAGTATATACGTCGGAGCAGCCTCCTTGTTTGTTCCATTGTTTTAAAAAAGCATTTGGATTGATTGGTGACGGAATGACTAACGTCTCATTACAAGGAGTGTATTCAAGAGGAAGCACTCGTCAAGGGGGGAAAATGTGTAACTAACTAAAATAACGGCAACATTGTGTGAGAATATTTTAGATGAGCTGCGTTGTGACATGCAGATCAGTTGTAGTGTCCTAGTATAACAATTTTGTAAGTTCGGATACAAGTTGAGTTGTAAGTACGTAGTGGTTTCAAGCTTTGTCGTAGTTACTGTACAAACTAGCTAGCCAACTTCGCTGGTCGAATGGATGTTCGCTTGTACAGCATTGAATTAATCGTAGAAATTGGTACCATCGCGTTTTCGTTCAAAATTATTCCCATTTTTTTTCGGACAGTAGTAATTTAGGGGCGGTATTACATACATATGCATCATGTCCAAAAATACTACTACGACAACAATTCCAAAGTCAATTTCATCCAGCAACCACAATCCAAAGAATCATCAAATCAATAATTCTACATTGTATGGTTCCAATGATTATCATAATAAGCAATATTCTTCTTCATCTTCTACTTCACTCCCAACGACAGCCTATTATGCAAGAATCATACTTATCCTATCCTTTCTTTGGTTAGTAGTATGGGGATGGCAATTACGATATGAATTACTTTCCTTGCATGAGGAAACCAATAGAACCATGAAAACTTCAACACCTATACCAAATGACCATAATTGGTTATTTTATAATGATAATTATGATGCTGATGAGAGTTCTAATTACTTGCAATGGATACCTCAATTATTTTTTCCAAATAATGATGTTACCTCTCAGCGAGAAGAACAACTAGAAGAACAAGGACAACAACAAGAACCAACAGATAATGAATCACAACAACGTCGATTACAGAATTCAGTACGAGGAAAGTCAGCCAAAACAAAGAGGATTACTATTAATGAAAATCGTAAGCGTTGGATACCACAATTATTTTTTATAAAAAAATGATGTTTCCTCTCAGCGAGAAGACGAAGAACAACTACAACCAACCGATAATGAATCACAACAACGTCAATTACAGAATACAGTACGAGGAAAGTCATTCCAAACAAAGAGGAGTACTACTACTGAAACTGAATGAAATGGTAGATAATCCATAATAACTACATCTAGTACTATTCTTTACGTTCAAGAACGAAACAAGTGAAAATAAATCACAATAACGTCGATTACAGAATTCAGTTCGAGGAAAATCATTCCCAACAAAGAGGAGTACTACTACTACGTAATGAAAATCATAATGAAATGATAGATAATCCATACTAACCACTACGACTACTACTCTTTACGTTCCACAACAAACTAACTCCTTAAACGTTGAATGACATAACAAAGCCCCAATAACAAATAATAAGCCGGAAAACAATCATTTTCCATAACTTGAACCAATGCTACAATCTTTTGACACTTATATCGATGAATTTTCTTTGCTCGTTACATCTCTCCCCCCCCCCACCCAATCAACATTTCCCACAAAGTATAGATTGGATACATTGCAATCCTAACAAGAGTTGATGTGCATCATGGGAAGATGTACGAAATATTAAAATTTCTTCCTCTTCTTTGTCTTGTTTGTTATTATTCCTAGTCGTCGATGATGATTTTCGTTTGACAACAATACTAGGAGGTGGATGTAACAAGGATGTACTGGGTGGTTCTTAAAGACTTAGGACTGCTTGTTCCAAATCAATGACAACAACAGTAGTCCCTCCAACAATGGGAATGAATTGTGTCACACATACCAATTGTCGTGCCGTGACATAGATGGACCCAGACGAACTCCCCACGGATACAGAACATCGAATAAGAGGAACTTGGTCTGAGGGAGGCAATCGATGAATATCATTCATAACCTTGGTTTGAACAAAGCGATGAACATCATCGGCAGCACTCTGTGCGGCAGATGATTTGGAATAGGACTGTGATAGCTTCTCCACCAGGGCACATTCATGAGCTTGCATTTTCGATAATCGATCCATCACTTGAAGGTTCTTTCGTCCCAATCGTGCCGACAATTCCTCATCATGTTGTCGTTGGAAGGCATCCAAAACAAGCTGAACAGCCGCTTCGGTATGTTCCAAGGAAGATGTATCTCGAAGAAGTAACGATGATGATACTGACGAGGAGGAGGAAAGTGAGGTGACTCCACTCATTGCTTCCATAACCTTTTGACCCCATGGTGGACATAATTCTTGGTGGGGTGTAAAGTCCAGTGGATAGGAAGTCAATGGGAGTGGTTCGGTCAATGTCGGTGGTTCCAAACCGTATAGAGTGTAGTGGGGTTTTAACAATTGTATTAAATTGGCACAGGCATACTCCGCCTCTCTTGCATATTGTTCTAATTCCGAGGCAGACCGCAAGAGGGATAGGATCATAATTTCTCGACTCAATCGTCGAATTTGAGAACAATAATGCACATCCAGAGTGGACAGAGCTGGAAATTGACCAAATGCACTCCGTGCAAGAGATGCATATGTCAAATATCGATCTTGTAGTTCGTCCCAAACAGCCAATAGGAAGGTAGTGGAGTATTGTAACCATGGCCAATCGTTTTTGGATAATGCGGGAATTGTCATATTCCCCTCTCTTACGGAGGAACATGGTTTGTGTTTTTGTAAGAGTCGAATGGCAATGGCTTCTTGCATGGCGGCCTTGTTGGGGTACAATGGTTTGAGTCCCCAAAATCGAGAGGCTGATAATTTTTGATTCGCACCATCCTTGGATGTTTCCAATTTCTGTACTAACGCGGCAGCCTCACGGATACGATTGTGCATGTGATGAATGGCTTGTGGAGAAAGATGAGAAGTTGTATCACCATCACCAAGTGTAGTGTTTTGATACTGTGCTGTCATGGCATTGTCACCAGTTGTTGTCGGGGTGTTGTGATAGAATACTCGCCATAAAAGGATACGTTCACAAAAATGACGACTTCCTCCATTTCCCTTGTAGGCTAAAACTTGAAAGTCAAGTAATAAATATGCGTCAAGAGGTGATGTCATGATTAAATGACCACCTTGTCGTTTGTATACTTCACACGAATATTCGTCTTCTGTTAGGATGTAAACAATAGCATCCATGACAGCTCCGATCAATATATCTGGACGGATCCGTATGGCAACAGTTCGAAGTGGTAATCCACATCTTGGTGATGGCGGAGAAGGCGTTGATGATGATTCTTTGGATTCCTCCTTGGAATCATGATCAGTAAAGAGGCCAACATAAAGTTGATCCAATTCGACATCTGGAATTGGAACAATATATTCCTTGAGAGTGGGATCTATATCCAAGTTTGGAATATGATACCTTCCGCCACATGTTTCTGCTTGTAATTGGAGATACTGTGAATGATCGTGAAGTGTATAACTATGCCTCGTCGCAACCTTTTTGGATGTGGCTTGTGCTGTAGGTTCCTCCGTCTCGGATTCTTCGGGTTCATTTGTAATTTCAATGTTTGATGGCAATGTGGAATAGATTGTAATGTCGAGGTTGATATCATCGATACCATCATGACTGTTGTTGAAAGAAATCCCTGTCCCGTGATCTCCGATGAACGGTGTAACGATATCCTTTGAATATCTACCAGAAAGTCCTAAAGAGTTGCGATTCACTACGATGAAGTGAATTGGATTAACGCTTCTTAGATTTTAACGAAAAAGTGATCTCTTCTCGATCCTAATTTTTTCTACTTGTCTCTCACAATACTGTACCATATACTCGCTAATTTCCTAGTATCCAACAACTGTCTACTTCCGCTGTATCATTATCATCACTGGATTGATTTGTATGTCTATCCAAAGATTGATCCAACAAGGATGGTAGATGACTGGATGCTGGGACTGATTTGACTGATTCTAATGGAGGAATAGTTCACCACTTGATGCAAGAGTTTCAATTTTGTATGATAGAGAATTCATCAATAAAATTACCGGTTGTGAAATTACCAACCGTTTTGGATCCATTTTTCTCTCAATTTTACAACCCCAACCGACATACTCCTTTAACTCTTCAAAGCCTGAATTTTTTTATCCCAGATATATCTGGGTTATTATCAGCCAATCAAAAGGTATTGTTTTTCGCTGAGCATACATTTTCTCCTTGGACATGGCAAAGGAAAGAAAAGCTACAGACGACGATAGGGAACTTGAAAAGAAAGCTACCAAAGAAGATGATAATTCTGAAACTATTATGTTTGCTGTATGTGGTGGAACCCCTTGTGATTGGATTGTTTATGGAGATGAAATAATATCTGAAGTAGAGTTGATGTACGACAAAGACCCTCAGAAAGGACAAGGCAATATAGAGAATAGATGTATTAGAAAATCTGCCTATCAATATTATATATATGAAAAGCATGTATTTTTAGGAAAGGGGAACCGAATTCAAATTCCCTCGTGCGTTCTTGACCGTATAAGAGAAAAGTGGCCTGAGAGTGATGGAAATTATATGGGATATAGAAGTTCATAAGTCAAATGGCAAACGAGCATTGGCCAAGGTTGAACAGCATAAGTTTGCTCTTTTTCTTCTGTGCTTTTGGTATTTGACACCATCCCGATCTCGAATTATTGTTCAAAGTAGCGGTCTATGGACCTTCAAAGCCTCTCTAGAATAGTAGAGTGTAAAGCAATTAACGTGAAACCCTTTGCGACATTGTATGCAGCTGTATATTGACGTTTTTTCTTTAGAATCTTCAGTCTTAATGTTGCAAAGGTAACATTGCGTACTCTTTCTGTTGACATTTTCCAGAATCTTGTGGGATGATAGAATTTCACCAAGCCCCTCCATATCATCATTTTTAATCTTATTTTTCATCACTGTCTTCAATTGAAGGTGCCTTTCTTTTCTTTGATTGTATACATTCTCCAACTAATTGTGCAGCAACTGTACGCTTGAATTCTTTCATATCTAATGCCTTTTCTGGATCAATTTCTTTCAGCAATGCAAAAGCATTATGGATTGAAGCATCAAGCAAGAATGAAAATATGGACATTGGAACTCGTTTTTCTTGACGTGCTGAAATGTTTGTTGCTCGCATCTGGTCAAACCTATCCACAGAATTCATAAATAAGTTGTACGCAACAATTGCAACAGGAACTTTCAATTCTTTACAATGAAAGGTCTCACCTCCAATCCACCTTTTCAGTGATGCACACAGCAAATTGTTTCCTCATTTGGCTCGGCAATTGGAGAACTGGGAGTATAAGCTAAATCATTTGAATAAAATGTGACAACATTTCAATCCTTGAATACAATGAAACCAGCCTTTTCAGCAACACAAGGTTGCTGTCCCGTTTGTGTAGGTTTGTCAAAAGTTTGCACAAGTAGCCAGGAGCCTCGAGATTTTGTGCATATCATTGATATAGCCTCTTTCAAAAGAGGACGGTTGACTGCATCAACATTATTGAAGCGAACAGTTCCAATGATTCCAATATCTTCTTCTGAAAGCAGTCTCAATTGACGAGCAAGTACATGCCTTCTGTAAAAATTGTCCATGACCAATATTCTTTTCTTGTTTGAATTTTTGAACAATTTTGTCTGATGAGCCATTTGGAGGCACCATAGGGCTGATGCAGATTTAGGATTTATCAGAGTGCTGTCAATGCATCAATCATATGGTCCACGCAGATCTCGAAATACCTTGCAATAAGACTGAGCAGGTGGTAAATTTGTCTTATTCCCAGATCCGTTATCCCATAAAGAATGTACATATGCATGCTTCCAACCAACAACAGCATAGAACCGTATACCAAATTTTACAGGCTTGCTTTTCATATAAGACCTTGCACCAGTACTAGCTTTGCAACAAATTGTATTCTCATCAAGTGCACTGCAACCTTTAGGGACTGCCTCAGAGGCAGCATTCTTCATAAAGTGATGCAGCATTATTCGTGAATGCCAAAGAGGGTCTACAACAGCAACGGCATGGTCGTATTCAGGATAAAATTTAGACTTGATTGAATTTCGGTGAATCTATCTCGGGACATAATTCGCTTCATATCATCATTTCCAAGAAACAATTTTGTGCTCCAATAATCATGCATATCATTGAGATGCACAATTGACATTGCCAACTCCAAACCGA
>CAAAJI010000193.1:26533-39940 GCA_900642245.1 Fragilaria radians
CAGCATTTGTCCAGACTCGAATACCTTCCAAGCATGATTGATTCAAAAATAAGTGGAACAATCCTGTTTCATTTCTGTCTTCACACGCCCGCTGTACCAGCGTTTTCTTCAATATTTCTAAGCCACTGCTGTTTATCAAGTCTCTCAGGTACTCGTTTTCTCCAATCATTGTCTTTCTTTCTTCATTACTCACTTCTGAAACTTCAAATTCTTCCTCTGGACTAGTATCATCTTCAATTATGAAACGTTCAAAACATCGCTCCAAGTCATCCAAATTTGCACCCATTGTAAATAATGAATCTATCCCAGTTATATCTGGGATAAAAATCTATTGGCTGTGGTTGACTCTTGTAACCCTGGCAACGACAACAAGCCAATAATTTTTCTTCATTATCCCAGTTATATCTGGGATAAAAAAACCGGCGTTAAAGGGTTAATTCTCCAACATTGTCACAACCAAAATACTCATTCATCATCTCATGATATTTTTTAACCTCATCTCAATGACCAACTAAAAGACAATCATCAACCCATGAAATCCATATGACCAATACATTATCTGTATTTTTGAAATATAAACATGGGACCGAATCACTTGTTTTAAAATCCCATTGCTTGAAAAGCTGTTAATAACTCTTTCCAAAATGCAATTGCTGCTTGTTTTAAACTGTAAATAGTTCTTTGTAAGTGCAAGACAACATTTTTTCATACTTATCCTTGGATCCTTCAGGGACACGCAATTATAAACTTTCATTCTCTTAAAATTGTCCCCTCATCAACGATAATTCTCCAGGATCCTTTTCGTGTAGTTTCTATGGAAGCATCCGAATCAAGTTCTTCAAAAACTGCAGCAATATCCAAAATAACCATTCACCAACAGTTATTGCAGCCTTCTCTTGACTTCAATTTGCAGGCCACTTATCCTTGTTTTTCTCTTTGTTCCAACAATCCTTACTCCTGTGTCCCTTTAATTTGCATGTTCCGCATTTTCCTTGAAATTTACCACCACTGCTACTCTTCTCCTTGGTTCCTTTGTTGGAAGTGCTTTCATTTGGACATGTGTTGGCCCTACAACCCAATTTACCACAATTATAACAAGTTCCTTGAAATTGGAATAACAACACCTCTCCTTCACCTGTATCCTTGTGAAATTGAGTCCTTGTAAATTGCCTATACTCTTCAATCATGGCCATCTCTAAGTCTTTGTTTAACTTGTCACCCCTTAACTTTTGTTCAGCGGTAAGACATGGTCTGAATTCTTCTGTTGCTACATCTAACACTATAATGATGATTTCATCTGCAGGTAAACGCCTAGAATGTGCCATGTTGATATCATCATTTTGGATGAGATTCAAGATCATGCTTCCAACAAAAATGGATTTGCAACCCCTATGGAGTCAATCAAGCAATGAAACTACCATCAAATCATGATAACAGCAATGCTTGGACCCTAGAAGGAACATCATTCTCATGGTGAACTGGTGTGATTGCACTTCAAGATGAACCTTTTTTACGTAGAAAATGAAGGTGTGTACCTCTTTTTGAGTTGCAAAAAGAAAAATTGTTGTTGAGATACCAGATAGTATGATGGCTATTGGGAATAGCATAGAAGGCCTGATTCATGACATTTTTGGTGATAAACAAATTTTAATTAAAGAGTCATCCTTACTGTCAAACAGATGAATATATACAGATGACAAACAGCAAGGTTTTACATCTAGCTACAACTTAAGTGTTGTATCAATCACTGCAATGCCATAATTTGTTTTTACAATAATTTGCTTCAGCCACGGAATCAACAGAACACACATCAAATATCATTCTGCAAATTGATGGAAATTTAATACTCTATCTGAATATGTTTATTGTGTAAAAAATATTATTACGGGGAAATGTACGCGGTAGTAGACTTGACAAGATTGAAGTCATGATGCTCCTCAGGATCAGAATGCAGATCTATTGACATATGTCAATGATGAAGATCTCTTTATGAAATCAATGAAGTCAAAGATTTGGATTTGTATCTCAATACAGAAACTACATCATGGAAAATCTTAGTTTCATGATTAGGTATGGAAGACATTGAAAATACATGGATACCTCTAGTACATTTATGGAAGGGTATTCCTCAATTCATCTATCATTTCAAGATGTCAATCACAAATAAAACCTTTGTGAAGAAATGACTCAAGCAATTAGGCTCCAAACTATAAAAAAATGCAAAGAAGAATAACTTAGACCTGCATTTGCTTCACTTGGAATAGAGATGTATGTTTCAAAAAAAATCATTGGACAGAAATTTTACAATCAAGAGTAGACGTATAAAAAAAGAGCAAGGAGAAAGAGATTATTGTCCAACGTACATTTCAAGTTGACAATCAACGATGAATCACACACGTTTATTATTCAGGATCTGCTACAATTTTAAAACATCATTTTTCCTAACTGAAGTTAATATGCTTAGGGAATAAGTGTAAGCTTATTGTCTAGCAT
This sequence comes from Fragilaria radians, assembly GCA_900642245.1. Lineage (NCBI taxonomy): Eukaryota > Bacillariophyta > Fragilariophyceae > Fragilariales > Fragilariaceae > Fragilaria > Fragilaria radians. The sequence continues at coordinate 29,027 of CAAAJI010000193.1, forward strand.
ACATTTCAAATCAATGACATATGATGAATCTCACACGATTATTGTGTAGATTATCTGCTACAGTTGAAAAACATTATTTATCGTAATTCAAGTCTAGAAGCTAGTAAGGGAAAAAGTGTAGAATATTCCGTGCATGAATCAAACGTTGAAATCCATGAAAGAAACGAAATTAAGTTTAGAAAAATACATCAAAAGGTTAATTGTATGACAGGGAGTTCTAACACATATTGCTCCAAATTACTGATTTCCTTCACATCACCTGATCCCGGTTTTGCTTTGAATTTCTGCTTCTGAAAGGCTGCAAACCGATGTGGAGGAACAACAAAGTAGAGTTTTGGTTTGTCATACAACTCGCACAATTTTTGTAAGTTTTGAACCCCGCGAATGGGATGTTCAGCTGCAACTGTAAATTGGAACATTCCCTGAGAGCTGAGAGAATCAATTGCTGGATAAGTATCATCACCTGTTGGTTCGTAGTATTTGTCCAAAAGATCTGCAGGAGTAAGGTTGGTATTCTTTCCAAATGTAATTCTTTGGCTCTGGATAGCATCCAACGTCATTTCTGTAACAGTTTCATTTTTCAAGCATTTACATTTGAGAGTTCCCCCACCGACAGAAAAAACTTTATGTCCATATATCTCAAACAAATGTCTTGAAATCTCACTGGGGCTACCGCCGAACATTTGCTGTAGATTCTCAATCATTTGCGCAGAATGACGTATCCACAATTGTTCCCCAACATACTCTGATGCGACATCCAAGTCAGTGAACTGGTAAGGATTTCCATTTTCATCATTACCCACCATTATTTGAAGCAGTATATGTGATGATTTAAAGATCTTTGTTGTCTCTCCCACATATTTGACCCCGCGAACAGCATCAACATCACTTAAAGCCCTGTTCATTTCCCTCGTCACTGGAATAGAATAATCCTCGTGAAATACAACGCGAGCGACTCCACCATAGATTTGATGCCTTTCTTAAAGCATTTCCATGGACAAGTCCGGATAGCAGTGACGCCGACAAGCCTTTAATTTGGCAAGAGTCCAAACAGGAAAGTACCATTTTGTGGCCATATTCTCCTTCACAAATTCCTTGTACTCTTTTAAACAAGGGGATGAAATGAACGATACAACACAAGATGAATTGAGCGGAAAAGATGTTCGTCCATCAATAATGTAGAATGTATCTTGTTGCCGAACCAATTCTGCTGCACGAGAATACGCTATATCGGTGACAATTTGTTGCTGCAAATCAAAGCAATTGTAGGCGGGGCCTAATTGATAAACAACCTGGTTTGACTTGAAAGAAAGAGTTTTCACATCATTCATCAAGCGGTACAAGATGTAGACAAAAAATAGTGACTTACCAATACCTGGTGTCCCAGATATTGCAAATGACTTCTCATTGAGGTTGATACGTTGAATAAGCAGGTTAAAGACTTCTTCATAGCATTTTCTGACGTAGAGATTTTTGATGTTGTCTTGTGGGTAGGGCAGAAATGCTTGTTCTTGAGACTTAAGGCATCCTTCAACCAACTGAACGTTTACAAAAGACTTCAGTTGATTTCAAAATGTGTATTATTTCAATCCTCTGTTGTTTCCTTTTACCATCATACAATTGCTCCTGATCAACTTCCGGAACCACCACCAGTATGTGAATAGGGGTGTTCATTGTCTCGACATCCTCTATCGTGAGTTTGAACGCAACATCTTTCTCTGACAAGCCTACCAACTGGAGCGGGGCTGCCACAACCTTCAATGGGTTGAAATCACTCGTGTCACTGATTCCTTCTTCCAACTGCTTTTCGGTCAACCACTCGTCGCCTTTCTTCGCGAGGAACAGCTGTAGCATGTCCGCATCACCCGTGATTGTCCTCTCATTCTTTTGCTTGATCGCGTCCTTCAAGACTCCTACGGATTCACTAGCATCAATCTTCACGGGGAACGCGCTCCCCTTCTGCCCAACAACAGCACAGAACAGCGTCACCATGATTTCTATTACTTTTCGAAAGTGAAGAAGTCTCCTATTCTCCTATTGATTACACTTATGATTTTACGTGGGAAATTGTAGGTGGGTGGCTTCGTTAAAATGTATGAGTTAGAGGTTTATTTAATCTCGGCGAACGCCAGTGCAATGACGAGGTGGAGTCTACAATTCAAGAACTCAACGGACTATAAAATCAAGATCTGGACTTCAGCCGACCCTACCAGTCATTGACAAGTCAGGGTACATTCTGCCCAGTTCTTATTCCTTATCTCATCCTTTCCTCAACTTCAAAAACTGGCTACTGTTAAGTCTTTTTTCATTGAACTATTTCCCCCGGCCTCAATGTAACATTGATCCCAGCAATCGTCAAGTCTGTCAGCAAATTAATGGTTTAAGCTGTATTCTTTAACAAATTTAAACCGTAAATGCGGAAATACGTTGCAAAGCTGATTAACATTGTATCCTTCATTGATTGTTGTGTTTACCCAAGCATACTTTTTCCATTATTCCTAATTGGACTTTGTAATCCAAAGTCATGTTATTAGAACATGAAGGATGAATTGCTTATCTGTGCTGCTAGATCCTAACACATCAAGCTATCAGAGTCTTAATTCTTTCCTTTTTGTCTAAGTCTTGTTTCTATAAGTAAAGATAGATATAGCTGCTTGATGCTGCGGCTCATTTGCTTTTCTTGTTATGAGTTCCATACAAAAATAAAATGAAAGAACAACAAGGAATTCATTAAATAGGAGAACATTCAATAAAGAAACACTTTCCGGTCGCAGAAAAGTATTGCACCCACAAACAAATAGGTGGAGTAAACCACAGAATCATATAACGGACTCTACTTCTAGACTCCCCAAAAATCTACGTAATTTATAACACATTGTACCATACATTTAGACAACGTACAAGTAGTATTGTAAAAATGGTCATCGATTCTGATTCAATAACAATGACTCAAAAATTAAATGTTTTTAAGCTCCTTGAAGGAGCATATAGATGCATAGTATGTAGCCATCATTCCTTTATAGTCTTCCACAATCATAGATGAATTTGCAAGTGTACAATCCTAACTTTTCACCAAAATGGAAGTTGAACACTAGAAGAAGACAATTGTGGTTGAGGCACAATGAAGATAATGTATATTTATCTGAAATATTTTGGTATTTTGGTCATCTCCATGTAACATAAACATATGACTTTTTCAAGGTCAAGTCTTACTGTGTAAAACTAGTAAGGAGGATTGTGACCGTGTTTTGATTCGTAACAGAAATTGAGAAGTGGCATAGTATCAATCAAGATGTGCATGATTATTGCTGCACATTTTGGGGTCTTGTGCCAGTTCTGGTATGATGATAAACAATTTTGTCAAAAGGTTGACTGTAACTACTAGATATAGCAATATGATGTTTAGTAACAGAAAGAATAATGACTTATCTGGTTGAACAGTATTGTCACCCGATGCAAGTTGAGTAGAAAAACATACCAGACATTAGCATCCAATGCAAACAAAGCTGCACCCGATGCAGAAATATGGCACCCAGACGTATTTAGGAAAAATATACGTCTATGAAAACATTTTATGTTCAATTTTGAAGACTTTCTTAGGGGATAATTGGGAATATTAAATTGGCATCCGCTCCCCATAATAAATGTACAAGGAGGAAATCTCAAAACAATATCTACATACGAAAATGATATGAAATGAAAAAAATGGGAGGTGGACCGGATGTCAAAGCTTCAGTGTAACCCTACAGGACCGGGCGCCACAAAATTGGTAACAAGTGTATGAAGTAAAAGTAACCAGTAATGAAAAAAGTGTATACACATTTCGGTTGACTTCCTTAGGGATGATGCTCCAATGGCTTCCAGTTTTGCACTTGATGCTCTCGCCAGAACCATTGGAGATGGTTTGAGAAGTAATGAGCAATTTGGAGATAAAGTGGTTCTACTTGGAGGTGACTTTTGACACATTCTTCCACTTGTTTTTGGTGGATTTAGATTTCAGACTGTTTGAAATTTCCTTAAAAATTGCCTTTGTGAAATAGGATGACTTCACTTAAAGTTACAGCTTATATGCAACTACACTCATATCCAACTTTTCAAGACTTCTTCTTCCCTATTGATGAAAGTACAACAGGAAACTACAATGAGACACCAGATAATGTTTATCTATTTTTGATGTGCCGTCTTAGACTATCCTAATCACCTATGTGATGTATAGACAAATTTTTACAAAAGGGTCATCATTACTATCAAACAGATGATATACAGATGACAAACTGCAAGGTTTTATATCTAGCTACAATTTAAGCGTTGTATCAATCATTGCAAAGCCATAATTTGTTTTTACAATAATTTGCTTCAGCCACGGAATCAATAGAACATACATCAAATATCATTCTGAAAATTGATGGAAATTTAATACTCTATCTGAATATGTTTATTGTGTAAAAAATATTTGTACGGGGAAAATGTACACAGCAGTAGACTTGACAAGATTGAAGTGTTATATCATGATGCTCCTCAGGATCAGAATGTAGATCTATTTACACATGTCAGTGATGAAGGTCTCTTTTAGGGAATCCATGAAGTCAAAGATTTGGATTTGCGTTGCAACACAGAAACTACATCGTGAAAATTCTTAGTTTCATGATCAGGTATGGAAGACATTGAAAATACATGGATACCTCTAATACATTTATGGAAGAGTATTCCTCAATTCATCTATCAGTTCAAGATGTCAATCACAAATAAAACCTTTGTGAAGAAATGACTCAAGAAATTAGGCTCCAAACTATAAAAAAAGATGCAAAGAAGAATAACTTAGACCTGCATTTGTTTCACTTGGAATAGAGATATATGTTTCAAGAAAAAAATCATTGGACAAAAAAGAAGTGGTATTCAGAAATTTTAACATCTACAATAAATAATGCCTTTTCAATTGTAGCAGATAATCTACATAATAATCGTGTGAGATTCATCATATGTCATTGATGTATGCTAGACGATAAGCTTACACTTATTCCCTAAGCTAATATACTTCAATTAGGAAAAATAATGTTTAAAAATTGTAGCAGATCTTTAATACTAAACGTGTGTGATTTATCGTAGGTTGTCAACTTGAAATGTACGTTGGACAATAATCTCTTTCTCATTTTATTCTACGTCTACTATAATTCAAGTCTAGAAGAGCTAATGAGGGAAAAAGCGCAAATTTGAGAATATTCCGTGCATGAATCAAACGTTGAAATCCATGAAAGAAACGAAATTAAGTTAGAAAAATACATCAAAAGGTTTTTATTATATGACCGGGAGTTCTAAAACATATTGCTCCAAATGACTGATTTCGTTCAAATCCGCTGAGTTTGTTTTTACTTTGTTAGGAAGCTTTTCCATATACTTTGAAACAAATGTCACGTTCTTCTCGGATTTGCATATCAATGAATTTGCATCGTACGTTACATCTCTCCCCACCCCTCCCATTTTTTTTAACATTTCCCACAAAGTATAGATTGGATACATTGCAATCCTAACAAGAGTCGATGTGCATCATGTGAGGATGTACGAAATATTAAAATTTCCTCCACTTCTCCTTCTTGTTCCTTGTTGTTATACTTTTTCATGGTCAAGGATGATGCTTTTCGTTTGACAACAATACTAGGAGGTGGATGTAACAAGGATGTACCGGGTGGTTCTTGAAGACTTAGGACTGCTTGTTCCAAATCAATGACAACAACAGTAGTCCCTCCAACAATGGGAATGAATTGTGTCACACATACCAATTGTCGTGCCGTGACATAGATGGATCCTGACGAACTCCCCACGGATACAGAACAACGAAGAAGTGGCACTTGATCCGAGGGAGGCAATCGATGAATATCATTCATAACCTTGGTTTGGACAAAGCGATGAACATCATCGGCAGCATTCTGTGCGGCAGATGATTTGGAATAGGACTGGGATAGCTTCTCCACCAGGGCACATTCATGAGCTTGCATTTTAGATAATCGATCCATCACTTGAAGATTCTTTCGTCCCAATCGTGCCGACAATTCCTCATCATGTTGTCGTTGGAAGGCATCCAAAACAAGCTGAACAGCCGCTTCGGTATGTTCCAAGGACGATGCATCTCGAAGAAGTAACGATGATGATACACAAGAGGAGGAGGAAAGTGAGGTGACTCCACTCATGGCTTCCATAACCTTTTGACCCCATGGTGGACATAATTCTTGGTGGGGTGTAAAGTCCAGTGGATAGGAAGTCAAGGGGAGTGGTTCGGTCAATGTTGGTGGTTCCAAACCGTATAGAGTGTAGTGGGGTTTTAACAATTGTATTAAATTGGCACAGGCATACTCCGCTTCTCGTGCATATTGTTCCAATTCCGAGGCAGACCGCAAAAGGGATAGGATCATAATTTCTCGACTCAATCGTCGAATTTGAGAACAATAATGGACATCCAGAGTTGACAGAGCTGGAAATTGACCAAATGCACTCCGTGCAAGAGATGCATATGTCAAATATCGATCTTGTAATTCGTCCCAAACAGCCAATAGGAAGGTAGTGGAATATTGTAACCAAGGCCAATCGTTTTTGGATAATGCAGGAATTGTCATATTCCCCTCTCTTACGGAGGAACATGGTTTGTGTTTTTGTAGGAGTCGATTGGCAATGGCTTCTTGCATGGCAGCCTTGTTGGGGTACAATGGTTTGAGTCCCCAAAATCGAGAGGCTGATAATTTTTGATTTGCACCATCCTTGGATGTTTCCAATTTTTGAACTAACGCGGCAGCCTCACGGATACGATTGTGCATTTGATGAATGGCTTGTGGAGAAAGATGAGAAGTTGTATCACCATCACCAAGTGTAGTTGTAGTCTCTTGATAATGCGTTGTCATTACATTGTCACCGGTTGTTGCCGGGGTGTTGTGATAGAATACTCGCCATAATAGGATACGTTCACAAAAATGACGACTTCCACCATTTCCTTTGACTCTTGATCGGTAAAGAGACCACGATGCCATCGATACTATCATGACTGTCTACTTCCGCTGTAGCATTATCATCACTGGATTGATTGGATTAATTTGGATGTATATTCAAAGATTGATCCAACAAGGATGGTAGATGACTGGATGCTGGGACTGACTCCACTGGAAACTGGAAACTGGACTAAATAGTTCACCACTCGATGCAAGAGTTTCAATTTTGTTACTAGAAATGATAGAGAATTCATTCATCAATAAAACTTTGTATAATTACCTGTTGTGAAATTACCAACAGTTTTGGATCCATTTTTCTCTCAATTTTCTTTCATTCTCCAACATACTCATTCATCATCTCATGATATTTTTTAACCTCATCTCAATGACCAACTAAAAGACAATCATCAACCCATGAAATCCAAATGACCAATACATTATCTGTATTTTTGAAATATAAACATGGGTCCGAATCACTTTTTTTAAAATCCCATTGCTTGTGTACATTGGAAAGGATTATATTTCCTCGTGACTTCCCTTTTGAGTCCAACACTTCACCTTTAACACTTCGCTTTAACACTGCATCTTCCTTTTGACCGTTAACCATGACAATGACAGTGTCATTCTCTTCAACCCAATCACTTGACAATGACTTGTTTGAAGTAGAATGAACGGTAGCTCCTGTATCTGCTATCCATAAATTAGAATTGTTGAGTAATTCCTCCGAATTGTCATTTACCCATCCAAACTCCACTGACTTTTCTTTGGCTTTTTTGTTCTTCTTGACAGTTATTGCAGCCTTCTCATGACTTCTTTTCTTCCAATTTGCAGGCCACTTATCCTTGTTTTTCTCTTTGTTCCAACAATCCTTACTCCTGTGTCCCTTTAATTTGCATGTTCCGCATTTTCCTTGAAATTTACCACCACTGCTACTCTTCTCCTTGGTTCCTTTGTTGGAAGTGCTTTCATTCGGACATTTGTTGGCCCTACAACCCAATTTACCACAATTATAACAAGATCCTTGAAATTGGAATAACAAAACCTCTCCTTCACTTGTATCCTTGTGAAATTGAGTCCTTGTAAACTGCCTATACTCTTCAATCATGGCCATCTCTAAGTCTTTGTTTAACTTGTCACCTCTTAACTTTTGTTCAGCGGTAAGACATGGTCTGAATTGTTCTGTTGCTACATCTAACACTATAATGATGATTTCATCTGCAGGTAAACGCCTAGAATGTGCCATGTTGATATCATCATTTTTGGATGAGATTCAAGACCATGCTTCCAACAAAAATGGATTTGCAACCCCTTTTGGAGTCAATCAAGCAATGAAACTACCATCAAATCATGATAACAGCAATGCTTAGACCCTAGAAGGAACATCATTCCCATGGCAAACTGGCGTGGTTGTACTTCAAGATACACCTTTTATGGTAGAAAATGAAGGTTTGTACCTCTTTTTGAGTTGCAAGAAGAAAATTGTTGTTGAGATACCAGATAGTATGATGGCTATTGGAAATAGTATAGAAGTCCTCATTCATGACATATTTGGTGATAAACAACTTTTTATAAAAGAGTCATCCTTACTGTCAAACAGATGATATACAGATGACAAAGATCAAGGTTTTATATCTAGCTACAACTTAAGTGTTGTATCAATCACTGCAATGCCATAATTGGTTTTACAATAATTTGCTTCAGCCACAGAATCAACAGAACACACATCAAATATCATTCTGCAAATTGATGGAAATTTAATTCTCTATCTGAATATGTTGATTGTGTAAAACATATTATTACAGGGAAATGTACACAGCAGCAGACTTGACAAGATTGAAGTGTTATATCATGATGCTCCTCAAGATCAGAATGCAGATCTATTTACACATGTCAATGATGAAGGTCTCTTTTATGGAATCAATGAAGTCAAAGATTTGAATTTGCGTCTCAATACAGAAACTACATCATGGAAATTCTTAGTTTCATGATCAGGTATGGAAGACATTGAAAATACATGGATACCTCTAGTACATTTATGGAAGGGTATTCCTCAATTCATCTATCAGTTCAAGATGTCAATCACAAATAAAACCTTTGTGAAGAAATGACTCAAGCAATTAGGCTCCAAACTATAAAAAAATGCAAAGAAGAATAACTTAGACCTGCATTTGCTTCACTTGGAATAGAGATGTATGTTTCAAGAAAAAAATCATGGACAGAAATTTTAAAATCTATACTAAACGTATAATAAAATGAGCAAGGAGAAAGAGATTATTGTCCAACGTACATTTCAAGTTGACAACCTATGATGAATCACACACATTTATTATTCAGGATCTGCTACAATTTTAAAACATCATTTTTCCTAATTGAAGTAAATATGCTTAGGGAATAAGTATAAGCTTATTGTCTAGCATACATTTCAAATCAATGACGTATGATGAATCTCACACGATTATTGTGTAGATTATCTGCTACAGTTGAAAAACATTATTTATCATAATTCAAGTGTAGAAGCTAATAAGGGAAAAAGTGCAAGTTTGAGAATATTCCGTACATGAATCAAAAGGTGAAATCCATGAAAGAAACAGAATTAAGTTTAGAAAAATACATCAAAAGGTTAATTGTACGACAGGGAGTTCTAAGACATATTGCTCCAAATTACTGATATCTCTCACATCACTTGATCCTGTCGTTGCTTTGAATTTCTGCTTCTTAAAGGCTGCAAATTGATGTGGAGGAACAACAAAGTAGAGTTTTGGTTTGTCATACAACTTGCACAATTTTCGTAAGTTTTGAACCCCGCGAATGGGATGTTCAGCTGCAACTGTAAATTGGAACATTCCCTGAGAGCTGAGAGAATCAATTGCTGGATAATTATCATCATCTGTTGGTTTGTAGTATTTGTTCAAAAGATCTGCAGGAGTAAGGTTGGTATTCATTCCAAATGTAATTCTTTGGCCCTGGAGAGCATTCAACATAAATTCAGTTTCGGTTTGGATTTCGGTTTCAATTTCACTGTACAAGCATCTACATTTGAGAGTTTGCCCACCGACAGAAAAAACTTTATGTCCATATATCTCAAACAAATGTCTTGAAATCTCATTGGGGCTACCGCCGAACATTTCCTGCAAATTGGTTATCATTTTCGCAGAATGACGTATCCACAATTGTTCCCCAACATACTCTGATGCGACATCCAAGTCAGTGAACTGGTAAGGATTTCCATTTTTATCATTACCCACCATTATGTGAAGCAGTATATGTGATGATTTAAAGATCTTTGTTGTCTCTCCCACGTATTTGACCCCGCGAACAGCATCAACATCACTTAAAGCACTGTCCATTTCCATTGTCACTGGAATAGAATAATCGTCGTGAAATACAAAGCGAGCGACTCCACCATAGATTCGATGCCTTTCTTGGAGCATTTCCATGGACAAGTCCTCATAGCAGTGACACCGACAAGTCTGTAATTCGGCAAGAGTCCAAACAGGAAAGAACCATTTCTTGGCCTTCTTCTGCTTCACAAAATCCTGGTAAAATTCTGAACGAGGGGATGAAATGAACAATACAACACAAGATGAATTGAGTGGCTCAGATGTTTGTCCATCAATAATGTAGAATGTATCTTGTTGCCGAACCAATTCTGCTGCACAAGGATACGCTATATTGGTGACAATTTGTTGCTGCAAATCAAAGAAATTGTATTTGCGGCCTATTCGATAAACAACTTGGTTTGGCTTGAAAGATGGAGTTTTCTTTTTAAAGTCATCCACCAAGCGGTACAAGATGTAGACAAAGAATAGTGACTTTCCCGAATGCAATGACCCTTGAATTTCGCACTCTACTCCTACTACTCACACTTACCAATGCGCCGTATTAATTTTTATTGCATTGCCTTCTCTTTTTCATTTCCAGTACTCGTTTGCGCGTAGAA
>CAAAJI010000193.1:42969-54872 GCA_900642245.1 Fragilaria radians
TTTGCAACCATATTTGTGGACTCCTACAGTGATTTCACCTTCATCTGGAATCAGACCTCTACAAATGCTGAGCAGACACTTGGAGCCAAGCAAGCTAGAGCTTTAGATGTCGATCTTCTCGCATCTTTATCTAAACTTTAATCATAGCGGGTTTAATCAGAAGTAATCATATGGAAGAATATTATTGTTGAATGTCAGGAATGTCTGTATTCATATTAATACTTCATTTGTCTCACTGTCTTAAACTTTCTTAAAATTAAAAGTAGATACAAGTAAAGTTTCTAACCTTACAATGTACACCTAAGAACACATTATAAAATAATTTGTTTTAGAGCTATTATATCAAACAGATTATCATGACCAAGACTCCTACGAGGAAAAGAGAGTAGTCCTGTAAAAGAATTGGGGCGTAATTTGGAAAATGTGATCTGACAGTGGGAAAACTGCTGTAAGGGTTGTCATTCATCTCCCTTGCTGACACCATCCTATGATAATTAAGAATTGTACAATGATCCCTTATAGAAATCCATTAAATGTTATTGTGACAGTGATTAGGCTGGTGATGCGGAGACAAGGATAAGTGTAACAGGCTTCATTATTTGCAAAGGGCCAGAAAAGTGTGACACATTCAAGTAGTGGAGCAGATTACATTGCAATTTCTGAAGCTATTAAAGAAATTCAATTTATCTATTATCCATTGGATAGCATTGGCATTAAAGTTGAACTTCCGATTGTTGTACGGTGTGATAATGTTGGTGCTAATTTATGGCTGAGAATTCAAGTTCAGGAATACAAACTAGACACATTGACACTTGATACCATTTTGTACAAGAGCATATTGAAATCGGATTTATCAAAATAGCATTTGTTAGATTATGCAAAAATGTTGGAGACATTATTACTAAGAATGTGAACAAGGATACTTAAGTTAAGCACGTGAGTAAGTTCTTGGGAAAAGTGAATGATGATTCGAACAGTTGAATATCGGAGATAGGAAGGGGATTGGAGTATATCTCCAAAATTATTAGTCCAAATAAGGATTAGGTTTTAGTTTACTTTAAGTAAAGTGATTGGCAATCTTGTGTGCGAGAACAGTGAGAAGAACAGTGATGAGAACTTTATATTTTAGCGATAGTTCATCTAATCTATTTTAGTGATTACAATTTAACTGTGAAGAGGTGTTTCAACACTCATGTAAGTGTAGTTAGATCTAACCCCTAAGGTTCATATAGATGATCAATGGCTTAGATTTTGTATATAGTTCCATTAGCTCAAATAGATTATCAATTCCAGATGAAATGTCTGGAGATCTCCAAAAGGACTTTTTGGATGGTGACTATCAACATGACTCTTGATGACTGAAGGATTACGAAGTAAATTTAGTTTTGTTTCAGAGAAAATGACAGTGACTTATCAATTTTAGGCTGTTTTACATCTTAAGAAATGACAGGTCTTTTTGTTTGCAATGTCATTTCCATCATACCTCCAAATGAATTGAGATAATCCAAGTCAAAAGCAGAATTCCATGCTTCACTAAATTCAACACTTAATAGTTCCCTCAGTTTGGGCAGTAATTGGAGTAAACAAGTCCACAATAGGTTCCCACCAAATACCATTTGCACAAGCAGAAACAGAGTCCTTCAACTTATCCAGTGATATTGGAACTATCTTAGACCAAGCTGCAAAGGAACAATGAAACTCAGAAATTCATCAATATGGTTTGTTGGATGAAAACTTACCTTAAAATACTAGTAGGAATGTGTAGAGTCTGATATTCCCAGGAATGTGATGCAGATGAGAATAGTGGGGAAAATAAAATAAATCTGCCTTGAACCATAGTCCATGCAAGTTGCATAGAAAAACTTTCCAGAAATTAACTCCCAATGCAAAAAGTGCTGCAACAAAGCAAAAATATGGCACTTGGTGTCATAAGTAAAACTATATTTGGCTATGAAAACATTTTATGTTGAATGTTGAAGACCTCCTTTGGTTTAGCTCTAGCTCCTCTAGTAACTACAAACTAAGACTTAAACAAAGTCGTTACTTATTTGGCATACTCTTCCGGATGATGGGAAGAAATCAAAAATACAACAGAAGACAAAATGAACAGCACAGTCTATCAATAATATAAAATGTATCTTTTGATACCAGACCAATCCTTTTGTATCAAATATTGCAATTCTGGTGATGTGCTGTTGCTCCAAGTCACAGCATTTGAATATGGGTCAAACTATATAATGATCTGGCTTTGCTTAAAAGATAAAGATTTGAATGAACCTTGTTAAGATTGTTGTATTGAACAGGCATGGAAAGATAAGTTGAAGGATATGACTGTCAGAATGCTACAGGGCAGAAAGGCATGGTGTTGAGACTGAATACATTGATCAACCAGCCAAGAATATTTGCAAAAGATTTCAGGTATCGCCTAATACATCTCACCTTAACTTTATTTTCTTCTTCTTCTTTTAGGTGGTTTTCTCTTGTTTCCAAAGACTGATTCTCATATTGCATTTTAAAGTGTCTAACTATCTTCTGTGCAACTTTTGCATTTGGTCTTTTTGATGGATCACTATCCATGAGCAAATTCAAAAAATCTGATTGTTCCTTGCCTAAATCACACCATTTACAATTGCTTGATTTAATTAAATAGCCCACAGACCAGATGTCAACAGCCACTGTATGGTTACCATTCCCAAAGATCTCAGGAGCATGCTCTTCTTGACTTAGTTGTTCTTCACAATCATGGCACTGAGGACTTTCTGCTGCATCCATGAAATCTATCAAAAACCATGAGTTTGAACAGCCATAACGCTTCATAACATTGGACCAACGGATATCACAATGCATCCAGGATAGCTTGTGTAGCTCAACCAAAGCTGCAAAGATATCTAACAAACATAGGAATAATTCATCAAGAGTTGATGGTCTTATGTCATTACCTCGAGGTTTGAATTTTAATTGAAATTTTCGTGAATTGGCTGAAATAAGACTGTCAACATTAGGAACTTTATTATCTCTCAAAACCTTGTAAACTGCTTCTGCATGTGCCTTTGCTCCTCGAAATAGTCCTTGATTACAATGACCGATTTTGCTTATTTTTGGCAATGTTGAACATTTCTCGCCTATTGAGAGGTCTTGCAAGTTTGTGTCCTCCAGAATTAAGCTGCGGAACCAGAGCACTTACGCGAAGTCATGGTATTCTAGTGTCTATTGAATTTGATCAGGTAGTAGAGGTGTTTCCACCACCGATTGAATTTAGCCAACTCTTTACTGTGTATTTGCTTGTCTCTCGGTTCATGATAAATTGCATACAGTCTAATTACAAAGCCAACAGCTGTATATGCCAGCAAATATGGAATATTTTCATATTTCCAATTCAACTTCTTCAGAAGCTCGTTACTTGGTACTTCAGAGTGGAAACCTTGAGATTTTTCTTCATCTATGAAGACACAAATGGAATCAACAAAGAATAGAAAATCTGGAGGCTTTGATCCTGTTGATGATGAGCTACTATAGTTCCTATCAAAAGAACAATCATCAGATAGCACAAAGGTCAAAACGTTTCTTATTACGTCATCCCAAAAAGGGATGTATGAAGCTTCTGATGTACCACTATATGGTGATGCAAGAAAACGTAGCTTGATATTGTAAAGCAAGTCTATACAAGGTTCCGAATTCGATAGAATGAATAACTTGTCCATCAACTCAGAAGGTAAAGCCATAGGAGGAAGATATTGATAGAATTGGAACCACATTGGTACAATCAGAAGGTCTACATTTGTCAAGGTGTCAATGCCTTAAAAGAATGCAAAAAACGAAAAGATCAAGAACTCTTTAGTGTCCAATTTGTAAGAACATATCAAAACTTGTTGAATAATTGGAACAAAGTTTGTGATTTGTGAAAACAATTCAACTTATTGCTGGAAATAGCAATAATTTGAATAATTTGAATAATGGACTTGAGTGTACTAAGTATTCTGGGATTTGGGGCAAGACTGGTACTTACGGTGCAATGTTAATTATACTCACTATTGCACTCATTTATAGATAAATAATAGTGGGAAAGTTCATACTAAATTAAATCTTCTGAAATCACGGTCAGTTCTCCAAACCCAAGACTTTCATTCTAATTGTAGTAAATCTACAAACTCAGCAAATTCAATGAAAATGACTATATATGGTAATACAAAATACTTCTAATTACTGTCTTGAAGTTAATTCAACAGCAGTCTGAAGTCCATCACATGTTGTTTGGTAATGGCTTATGACAGAAGAATGAGTGAGGCAATAATCAATGTAATTCCTTGAACTATTGGGGATGGTACAGAAACAAAAAAATCTGCAAGGGGAAGTTTTGACATTTAGGCCAGGATTGTCTTGATTAGGGAAATATCCCAATTCTCCCGAAGGACTATGTTGCTTCCAAATTGCTTGCGGCCACCAGGCACGACCATCAACATAATCTTCCAGATAATCACAAATAATATTTACCTTTTGAAGGAAGAGACCCATTCGATGACTAAGTTGAATTTCTGTGGCAAGTTCCGGTTGTTCTAGCCCAGATGCTTCAAAGAGATTACTCCTTCCTTCTCCCACAAGACCTGGCACAAAGTGACAATAATGGTTGTATTCCATAATATCCTTGGTTCCCTATCCCATATCCTTGACCACAAACTCAGCCATCCCAAATGCCATTTATTTGGTAATATCGACAATAAGTGTACAAGAATTGGGGCGTAATTTGGAAAATATGATCTGACACTTGGAAAACTGCTGTAAGAGTTGTCATTCACCTCCCTTGCTGACACCATCCTAGGACAAATAAGAATTGTACAATGATCAATTGTAGAAATCCATTAAATGTTCCACCTTCACAGTGTTTGAAGGGAAGGCTGTGGTATCATCCTCAATAGTACCCAGCACATGCAAGACAAGGTAAAACATCATGACATCTAGCAACAGAATATTTGGCAATTGTCGGATGAAAGATGCAAAGCTGTGTGATACCTTGACACGTATGGTACCACAAAACGGGAGTTCAGATGAGGGATGTGTCTTTTGGATGTCCCCAGAGTTTAGGTTGGATTGGAGTGTGGTAGCAGACCAAACTTAAGCAAGACGTAATAGTTGGGGATACCCTACTCTCCTTATAAATTCTCACCTTTCCATAGGCACCCGTTTTGCTTTAACTGTCGCGTTTGTTGCTTTATTCGTAAAATCTTTGTGGCATGATGGAGGTTTTGTGTCATGAACCTCCACTTTCATTTCTGGAAGACAAAAAGAATGTAAAATATTTAGTATAAGATTGTATGAAGAAATCTGATGCACAGGATTTTTTGAAAGAATAAGTGTTTCCAAAATGAGAATGTTTTTCATGGAAACTATTTTTTGCAGACTCACTTTAAGTAAGCATGAAGGTGGCTAGTCAATTACATCAGAAACAGATTAATATGACTGGTTGGCTATCAAGCAAACTTACTTTAAAATAAATAGTAGAAATATCGACTCCCAAGTCCTGTTCTTTCCTCTCCATTTCAAGGTCATCCCTCTGAGCTGTGGATCGCTACCCATGGTTGTTGGACCCGGGCAATATTTGCGACAATACAGCCTGCGTTGGATGCTACCAGTCAAGATATCAAGATCGGGCATTGCAAACACGTCGTCATCTTGACAAAACAATTTGATGCCAAGATTGCATATGTGTAAAATGTTTCCTTTCAATTTCCATGCAAAAGTATGATTTTAATGTCAACAACTTTTACTTTCAAATTCCAGGTTAACATCTTAATCAACAGAATCCGTAATGTCACATTATTACTACAAGTTTTGTACTCATTTCTTTGTATTCTTTCATAATGGCCTCTTGATAAATCATTTTTCGATTGGCATCCGGATGAAAATAGGCTTCTTCAAATGTTTTTGGTTCTTCCACCAAATCACATGTATTTAACGCACTACCAGCCTTTTCAACTATCAAGTCCCATCCTGAATCTTGTTCTTTGATAACTGACTTACTAACAACAATTCACTCAAAAGAAGAGGATATATAGTATGCACCTCCCACGTTTAAACATTTTAAGTCACCTATTCACACATTTAAATTGTAATCCCAAAAATAAATTAATTGAACAATCGCTAAAGTATAATAGTTTTCACACACAAGATTGCCAATTACTTCACTTACACAAAACTAAACCCTAATCGTTATTTGGACTAACAATATTGGAGATATACTCCAATATCTGCCTATTTCCTGTTGCTGTGAAGATGACAGTTAACATCATCAAAAGCTGTATTAAAAAGGGATCTTGTTGCAGTAGTGAACTAGGCCATTGTGAAAGCTCAGAGATATTAATGACCTACAACTAAGAAAATAAACCTTGTACCACTGATGAGATAAATTCCAATATACTTGGCATTGTGTAGATAAGTCTTGAAATGATTCATGCAGAAACATGAATCAGAATTTAAATCAAATCACAGGTACCATATCTGAATATGCTTCCATACTACCTACCTCTATTAGATTTATGGAAGGGTATCCTCAATTAATCTACATCAAGCGGTTGAGTAAACAATTGATTTTTGAAAACAATGAGCAATATTTCAATTGTATGTGTAAGAATGAATATATCAAGAATAAATGTCCATCATTGAAAGAAAATTTGAACGAATCTAACATACAGAGTTAGAGAAAGAATTAGCAATTATTTGTCTTCTGAACTATCTGGAACTTCTATAAACTGGAACCTTGCTTGTTGAGGTTCTGCAATTAGAACGATGCTCTTTTATCTGCAAATTATTATATCCCACAGGTGATCAGAACCAATGTGTGTTGGTGTATCAATACATTGTTCAAGAGGTATCCAAGGATAAAAGGCAAATCACCACCATCACTACACTATTGATTAAGAAAGGGTATTATTGAAAAAGGCTTCATGCTGCACCATAAAATTTTGGTTTGTGACATACGCAACGTGCAAAGGCACTTTGGTTGGAGGGTCAGCTGGAGAAAGTCGAAATTTATCACTGGTCTCCTTATTTGGCACCAGCACAATATATCTGCGTTTTTTGTTTGGAAACATCTCCGCATACCTAGTAAGTGCCTCTGAGTCAATTTTGTGACTGTCTGACTTTGTTATCTGGATTAAGCCTACCTCCTTATGTTTCCCAACCATGTTCAGCTTGGCAACACAGTCAATGGTTTCCAAAGAACGCGAGCAGGGATACCAATAGTCAACATCAGCATTTGCAAGTTGCTGCATGATTGTTTCGCATTCTGCTGTATCGTTGCCACTATTGCGACACGATGTGGATTGGAATTCCAACATTGAATACTTATGCTTCTTAGGTGTTTTTTTTCGGTCGTAAAGCCTCATCTGCAACTCTAGCACTTGTTTGTCCCTTGCCATTGCATGCACGTAATTCTCAAATGCAACTCCCATCAATGCGTCATCCCCAAGCAGGCAACCTTTGGACCACAAGATCTCATAGTAGGATGGCTTGACAATTTCGCCTAATTTCCTCAACACATACTCAGAGGTGATCACACAAAGCCAATGTGCACAATCGGAATACGTTTCCAAATTGACAGGTTGACCATGCGATTCAATTGTTGTCATCCGGAAGCGATCAATTTGATCCACTGACGTTCTCCCGTACTGAGTACTGAGAAGTTCTGGAGTTTCTATACGGACGAGATTAGTAGCATTGTTGATTGCCTTCATGGCTAATGCTTTCCCTGACAAAAAGTCGCGCAAGTTTCCACCCGAGTAGTAATATCGTTCGTTGATGTTGCTTTCAGCCCAACACTTGTGATTGCCAATTTTGTTCAAGTCTGATTTTGACCAAAAGGGGACGAGACATAAACTATGAGTAACAGTTTCATCATTTTTCCAGTCGTACTGGGCAGACGTAGCAAGCAATCTGAAAGACGCTAGCTTTCCAAAGTTCTGGATATTGTTAATGTCCGTTTGCAAGAAACCGTCCAAGAACAACACTAAATCACGCTTTCTCATGCCTGAGAGATCATGCAATTCCGCCTGGTCATTTCGCCAGTATTTCTTGTTTTTTCTATCCATATACAACAGTGAGAATCCTTTCCCTTTTAGCTTGCGGAACAAGACGACAACTTTCTGTTGCCGCAATGCCACGTAGAATGCAAACAACACAACCAGCATGCTCTTCCCAACACCAGGTGAACCCAAAAGCACAGTGTTGGGATCATTACCCAGAAATATGTTGAAAATGTCCTTCGTCTCCTTCCGAACATAAAACCACTTGGGAAAATCCGGCTCAATTTGGTGAATGTCGAGTTCGATGCCACCAATTTGCCATTCGTCAATATCCAAGGTGGCTTCAATTGAATCCATTTTCTCGACCTCAATCGTAGTCCAGGAATCACCCCATTGCACCTGATCAACTTCGGGAACCACAACCAAAACGTGTATTTCTTTGGTGCTTGGTACTGGCATACCTTCGAGAACCTCGTCAAGGCCAAATTCTCCCTGCAATTCATTGATTGTTTTCGTCAGTACTCCAATTTGATCAGTCTTTCCCCCTTCCTTGAGCGTCGTAACATCTTCAGAGCTTGATTTCAACCACTCGTTGTCTTTCTTGGCGAGGAACAGCTGTAGCTTGTCTGCATCGATGGCCTTCAAATCATTCTCCTTCTCCTTCTTGATCACCTTCTTCAAGGCATCGACAGATTCACTTGCATCAATCTTGATTGAGAACGCGCTCCCCTTCTGCCCAACAAGAGCACAGAACAGCGTCAACATATTTCCTATTCCTTGATGAAAAAATACCTTTTCTCCACAGATGTAAGACAAATATGTTTTACGAGGGAAGGCGTACGAGGGAAAGGTTACGTGGGCGGCTTTTCTTTGGAAATCGAAAAAATTCAGTGGAATTATACCTTCTTTTTACATGGTTTTAACGTACAGGTATTACGAGGGAAGGCGTGCGTGGGTGGCTTGAAAGAATCGAAAATTCAGGTTTATCAAATTTTGGCAAACGCCAGTTCAATGACAAGGTGGAGCATACAATTTAGGACGCAACGGACTATTTCCTTTTTTGTTCAAATTTACACATTCGATCTGGCCTTCAGCCGGCACCACCAGTCACCTCATTTAGTAGCACTCATCATTGACAAGTTCATTGTTGGCATGATACATTCTGCCCAGATCTTATTCTTTTCCTCAACTTCAAAAAACTTGTTGCTCTTAGGTCTTTTTTCATTGAACTATTTTCCCCGGCCTCAATGTAAAAATTAATGGTTTAAGCTTAATCCCAGAAATCTTCAAGTCTGGCATCAAGTTAAATGATTTAAGCTGTATTCCTTAACAAATTTAAACCATAATGCTGAAGTATGCTGCAAAGCTGATTAAAATTGGACTTTTCATTGATTGAGTCTATTGAGTCTAAATATATAAGTTCAAAAAAATTTACGAATGAAACACTCATGGTTTTTGAAAAGTCCGACTTTACTTTGAGCCTTTGATATCAATTGCAGCAAAAGTCAATGAGCTGGAGTATACCGTACCACCACATAACGGACAATTGCAAGTCTTCCCAGTACCATTACCATCCCTTGCCTTGTGTAAATTGATCACTTGATGAAAAAAATCAAATCGGCTCTGCAATAGGTTACAATTGGAATCCAAGTACTGACACTAGTGTACTACCAGCAACATTCCAAGACAAGCAGAACACATACAATGACATGCTGATAAAACTTGTCTGCCATTTAATCATAGAATGAGGACGGATTCCACGGAGTATCACCATGTGCTATGCAATACTGTTTAATAGAAGACATGTCGTTTAACAGTAGGTAATCTATGCTTGAAATATACCATACCTCCAGCAAGATCTAGAGGAACTGTAAGGATATCACTATCATTGCTATCCTTAACAATCATTTGTTGTGCTCCTCCGTGTCTATGACAAATAGAGTCTATGACAATGCCAAAGTCTCTTAACTGAAACTCTTATAATAATGAATGATTTGATATTCATTATATATGCCTTCATGTACTAATAGCAAAACAACAAGGAATTCATTAAATAGGAAAACAATCAATAAGGAAACACTTTCCGGTTGCAGAAACGTATTGCAACCACGAAAAATTAGGTGGAGTAAACCACAGAATCATACAACGGACTCTATCTCTAGTCTCCCGAAAAATCTATGTAATTTATAACACATTGTACCATACATTTAGACAGCGTACAAGTAGTATTGTAAAAAATGGTCATCAATACTGATTTAATAACAATGACTCAAAAATTAAATGTTTTTTAAACTCCTTGAAGGAACATATAGATGCATAGTGTAAAGCCATCATTCCTGTATAGTCTTCCACAATCACAAATAAATCTGCAATACCTTGTTGTAATGATGACTACAACCTACAAACTCTCACTACAATTTTCTAATCTGAGGTTTGAGCTGGAATTTATATTCTTCCACCAACCCCTAATGTTCATAATCTTCTTCCTAAATTCATGAAACTTCATTCCCACCAATGGTTTTGTCATATAGTCTCCTAACATTTCTGTAGTTGGGCAGAACTCAATCTTAATTTCATTCCGATTAATCAAGTCATTCATAAAAAAATACTTGATATCAAAATGTCTAGTTCTCTTTCCTGAACTTGTTTTACCATTCATCTTCAACTTCATTGCTGCCTGATTATTTCTCTAAACAATATTATCTTTAACTTGATATCGTTGTTCATTTAAAATAATTTTGTCCATAGGACTTTGGAAGCATTATCTTCAAAGGAGATCAATTCTGCTTCAACCGAACTTCTAGTATTTGTCTTTTGCTTTGTTGAAACGATGTGAGCCGCTCCCTTTCCTAATGTCATAATTGCGCCTGTTTGGCTTTGCATGTCACGGCAAAGGATGCATCTAAATACCACTTGACAATCCAAGTATCATCTATTGACAATCTCAATTTATCATCCTTTGTGCTTTTTAGACATTGCAATGATAAAATCAATTTATCTCAATCCTCCTCTGTTGGTTTTATTACGCATGTTGTTAAAAATGCATGTTGTTAAAAATGCAATACATGGCATTATATCTGGTCTTGCTCTTTTTGCCAAGAATAATCCCTTTGCCACAAATGTAGGAAAACTTTCATGATCCTTACCTTTTAGTTGTGTATTTTCTCCTCATTTCCAACTAACCCCTAACCCCTTGAATAAGCTCTGATCCCATGGATACTTCACCTTTTTATCACCTAAATCATATGGGAATTCTTTAATCATCTCTTCTACGTATTCTTGCATATAAATCTGGTGAATCTCATTTTCTGAATAGTCAAGTGTCGTAGCCAAATAGTTATGCACTTTTCCACGGACTGTCTTCACTATACCAATGCTTTCATTGCCAAATATTTCATTTAACCAATGATGAAAATTATCCTTTACTTGAGCAGATTTGTGGCTTGATTTCAAATCATTGACGTGCCATACCACTGTGTATTGTGTGCCATTTATCATACGATTGGCAACACAAGGATCATATGGATTATTTTTGAAACCAATTGACTCCAAATCATTTCTCAATTTCTTATAGAAAAGCAATGCTGATTGTAACATTTCATAGATTGCTTTTAATACTTGAAAATACAAAACCTTCTTTCCATTTACGATTGAGACATAATCTTTATAAATAAGTGGATCTAGATCAACAAGCATATCAACCAATGCACCTCTTATCTTCATAATACCGTAGATGACAAATTATATGACCCTACAAATAAATGCACTTTTGGCTCGCGACACACAAAAAATGCACTTTGAATATAATCCATGACAAAAATTAAGTGCACTTTGACCAGTAATAAATTATCACAGTGTACTATTTTTTAGTTTAGTGAACTTCATCAG
>CAAAJI010000193.1:82036-94364 GCA_900642245.1 Fragilaria radians
TTCGGAAACGAACCATGGCTCCTGATCCAGTTGTTGTATTCATGTCCTTTCCTTATACTCTTGTTCAACAAAAGGATAAAATATGGACAAAGGTCACTCGATGGTTCCGAACGTCTCTCGACGAAGAGACCGAGCCCGGTCAAGTGAAGAAAAAAATTCGAAAGGATGCAAGTGGATTTCCACGAACTAAAAAGTTACGATCAACATATAATCCTCAATGGATGGATGAGATTGACTTTGCCGTGGCTACACATAATGAGGAAGGACGACCACATGATTTAACTGGATCTGTCTTGTTTGCAGTTGTCATTGACAAAGCACCGACTATGGATGATAAAATTATTGGAGTCCTACCATTAAATTTGGCATATTTAGCAATGTCCACGTCGCAAGACGTACGACCAACCTTACCCCCCAAATCCAAAAGGAAAGGAGGATGGAACTCTCTTCGAGATATTTGGTCAGGATCTGTTTCGGATCCTCCCATCCATGATGGAGGACAGCAACAACAGCAGCAGCCCAACAACAATAATAACAATCCTCTCATGAATGATAGCTCCATAGCCGACAATCGATTATTAAATTTGAAACAACCTTTATCTCGATATGGTAAGCATACCGGTTGGATTTCCCTTACCATAGATTCCAAATGGTTAACAGATTCAGAGGCAATTAGGGAACGAGAAGTACGATCTACAACATCATCGGAGTATTCTCGACGAGTTCCGGCGTCGTCCTATATCCGAACCTCGGTTCGGAATCTCTTTGGTCGATTGGCCATGGTGGAAGAAACGACTGAAATTCCTCCTGCTGCTCCATCACAACAACAAGGACCATCACCCTCGACGTCTCGTGTCGTTATTCCGAAGGAAGATGCTCTTTCTGGATCGACACGTAGTCAAGGGACGACTCGGAATCGATATTTACAACCTCCTTAGTAAAATCCAAGGGCAAAAAATATGTTTCACATTAAAATCTGCATAGAGGAAGCAACTTCCCCAGACTAAATCCCAGACTTTGCTTTCCTTATCTGGATAAATGACTCTTTGCCATTTCCCACTCCAATAGCTTGAATTACCTTGTTTACTTACTTTTAAGGAATGATGAAGACATTTTGTCATTCGTAATGATGTAGTATTCATAATTATCAATGCAGAATTCTTTTTTTTTCGTGCCCATCTTTCATCTCTAATGTTAAATTCATTGTGCCTAGATCGGCGATCAAACTAAGCATGCAGGGTTTTCTGATCTTCAACGTCCTGTAAATCACAAGCTGCTACAATAGTCTTGGTCCATTGAGTTCGCTAATACAATGGAGGTTATGGGCACATAGCCATTCATTTCCATAAACGATGATTCATTTTTTCTTTCCTTTGGAGGATCTCTCCTTCTCTATTAACTTCCCAGCTTATCAGCTTTTGACCATTGATTTATTTGGATTCGAGTCCCAGTTTATCATTAGAACGTCGACTCATGAGTTACCTACTTCGTCATCTAATACTCCTATAAGTGAGCAATCTTATAACGTTGCATCCTCGAAGCTAGTAAATTATCAAGTCTTGAGAGGTTTCACAATTGATCTGAACTACATATTAACCAGAATGATCTACAAAGGTCTGATATAACATAGATACGAGTCAAAGCATAATACATCATTTATAGGGTTACTAGAATTATGGGCAACTTTCAATCGAGATGAAAATGTATTGAGATAAATTAGAGACATGCAACAACTTCAGTCAAGGTATAATAGAGACAAATCCACATTTAGTTTCAGGCACTCCGATGATTGTATACATTTTCTATTTGCTTTACCTCATGATAGCATGTATTTTTTCCTTAGCCAGCGCAATGTCAGAAAAATGTCGCTGGAGATTTATAGGTTCAACGTTCCTTAACACGATTCAAATATTTTATCGTCCACTAAATGACAACTTTGTTGTTCTAGAGGACTCATTGTCAGATCTTGAAGGAAATCAATCACAGCTATAGGGCATACATTATTTTGTTGTCCTACCTGCAATGGATTGAGCCCAGCAATGTTGCATTGTAGAATGGCATCTGGATATCCCTTGCAGAGACTCTGAATGATTTCTAGTGGGGCCCCGTGAGCACACGCCACATGAAGTGAGGTGTTTTGATAGCGATCCACTATTTGAAGTGCATATGAATTCATTTGTATTAACAGTGCTAGGAGATCACTTTCGAACCGTCGCTGATACAACATTGACGAAATGACATTGCAGTCATTTGGTCCGTCTTTCAAAGCAATCACATCAGGTGCTACCTGAGCCAGATACTTGATAACCTCGAAGGATCCCTGGTACTCAATGGCAATATGAAGGGGAAGAGTAAGGGAGCTGTCTCTCTTTAGACGTTTCCGTTGTGGATAACTTTGCCTGATTTCAAAATATTCTGGAGTCGGAACTCGTTTACGAAGATTCGCCTTTTCCAATAAAAGCGCAGATTTGACAACAGACAGAGTCTGTGCGTATAAAAGACATGCTTGATGTAGTAGAGAGCTTTGGGAAGTCGACACAATTTCTGAAGCAGTGCTGTTCGATGATCGAGGCATTGGGTCTTCCGAGAAATCTGAAAATATATCCTCATCGACAGACTCGGTATAAGCATCTGGTATAAGTGAAACATCCGACCTTGAGGAAAGGAAGCGTGATGAAGATGCTACATGGTATTCAGGAGCCGTTTCATCAATGTTATGTTGGAAACCTGTTGACAGGCATGATTTCTCCACATGTAAACCACAATGCAATGTTTTCATTGGTTTCAAAGTTTGGCTTGTTGAAGTCGGAAAATGGTAACTATTTTGAATCGAAGGGCGCAGTTGCGATTCGTCATCATCTAAACTGTCATCATCGAAGATATCTTGCAAATTTTCGGACTCAAATAACGCCTGAGGATTTTGAAGGAATCCAACAATGGAGTTACGAGATGGTCGGATGGAACCGATACTGGACATCATGATTTGCTTACAGTCATCTGTTGACAAGGATGAATGCTTGTAATCATCAGCTTGTATTTCACTTGTATTCATAAAAGTTTTCTGAAGACAATGAAATTGAGAATTAGCCAATTCACTAATGCGATCACACTGAATGGCTTTGTGAAAATGAGTACTTAGATGAAATCAAATCTAAGTGGAAACCGAGATGGCTCTTATTTTGCAAAATGCCATCTAATTGTAATTATGTATTACCAGTCGTGGTTTTCTTAAACAACAATTTTGTGATGACCTTTTTGAAGTCATCTAAATGACCATGGGGATAGGAATCGGTGGTTTGCTTCGAAAGAAATATTCCACGGCATATATACTCCTGACGCACTTTTGTTTGAGACTGGAATCATAAGTTCAAAACCGGGACCGAACGCACGTCTGACAATATAGGATTTGGAAGCCCAATTTTAAATGACAAGTTGATCTCGATAATGTGCATAAGACATTTCATGTTTTCGTCGGGAAGCTTTTGAATCTTAGTGAAACTTGTCACAACTCAGCGTTTTCCATATACGACATCTTGATAAATCTCAAACCGTATAGAAGATTCTACCTTTCCTTTCAACGGATTCGGATAAAAATGATTTGTATTTTGTTTATCTCATCATGAGTTGCGTTGTTTACTTAGTCCAAACTCTGGTGCCATTATCACGATCATCACTTCAACAGCATCAAAGTCAATCAATGATGACTAGTCTGTTTGTTCCAAAAATATTTGATTTCTTTATGGTGCAGTAAACCAAGATGAATGCCTGTTGTAGTCAAAGATATTATAATCACAATCAAAAGAATCACAAGACAATGAAGTAAATGAATCCTACATTTCGGTCGACTTCCTTAGGCAACAACTATAAAATATAAATTCAATTTCGGAATGTGAATGTATTTGCATGCAATAACTTTACCTTCTTTTGAAGGACGCAGCGAAGTAGAATTCAGATTTTGTTACTGATTTTGTTAAATTTCAAGTTGCCAATTGCTATAACCAAATGAAATATGTATATATGAGTCTTCAGCTATGTGTGTGTACGTTAAAAGTAGCTACATCAAGACAACATCTGAAATCACTATATAACAATTAGAGTAGTGCTAAACACCATCACAACACTTTACTTCATCACAATCAACAAAAACATTACCAATGGAGCACATTGATTTTGGAATTGTTCCTGTTAACGCATTATTAGTCAAATCCAACCAGTACAAGTTTGTCAAAGCTCTCAAGGATGATGGTATACTCACTTTCAAGTTATTGTAAGATAAATCCACAGAATTTAATTCTGTCAACAATCCCAAGGACGATGAGATAGTTCCCGATAATTGATTACCGTTCAAAGACAAATAAGTCAATTTTGACAGTGAACTAAAGGACAATGGGATAATGCCTAATTAGTTGGAGGCCAAGTTCAAAATTACCAATTTTTTCAATGATCCCAAGGTTGATGAAATAAATCCCGTTAATTGATTATTTTCCCAATACAACGATGTCAGATTCGTCAACAATCCCAAGGAGGATGGAATGCTGCCTGTCAATTGATTGTCGATCAATGCCAAATCTGTCATGCTACTCAAACACCCAATGTGAGTGGGTATTGCCCCTATACAATTACCAAT
Source organism: Fragilaria radians (assembly GCA_900642245.1). Classification (NCBI taxonomy): domain Eukaryota; phylum Bacillariophyta; class Fragilariophyceae; order Fragilariales; family Fragilariaceae; genus Fragilaria; species Fragilaria radians. Next base: position 86,664 of record CAAAJI010000193.1, read on the forward strand.
GCATTTGAACGATATCAAGTTGGTCAACAACCCAATTTGTGATGGAATTTTAAAACTTGAATCTGAAAATCCGACATTTGTATTCTCAGCCTTTGAGGCATTTTTGTAAATCAGGAATACCGACAAATTTGCAAGCAACACGTTTGTCTTCATCACTCGCATTCTTGGGACATCTTGGAGAAGGTGCAGGACTTCTGTTGCGTGTTGGAGACAAAGTTTTTTTTCTTCGTGGGGGGACGAGTCGTTGGTTTTTTCGTCGTCATGAGGTGACGATGAATGTTGTTTTCATCCTTAGCTGTGAAATGAATTACACAAGAAGTTAGAATGGGAAAATATCCATAATTGTATCGTTGTTACTTTTGTATCCTACCTTACCATAAATGCTCACAGAAGACAAGAAAAGCAACAGAGGGATGACAAAGTTGATCATGATTATTCAAATTCACCAAAACTAGTGACGAGCGATTTCATAGCACGAAAAGTCGACGGAAGCAAGTGCCGAATTGAATATTGATGAATCTTGCAAATATTCCTTCTAGAATGGGAGAAGTTTGAGACAAAATTAAAGCTTACGTGGACGTAAAAGTGACTTTTACTTGAAACACTTTTCCTATATTATTTTAATAATTTTAAATAACTTCCCTCAAGCATGGGAGAAGTTTGATTAAAACTTGTGTGGACTTAAAAGTGACTTTTACTTGAAACACCTTTCCAATACTATTCTATTAATTTTTAAACAGCTTTTCTATTTACACCAGTACAAATTGTCGTTGGAAGAGACATGCCTTTTGATTTGACTTTTACCAATTTTTTAAAAGAGCAAGGGGCCTCAGATGCCAATACACACAAGGAAAAACGAATAAGGGTGTGGAGCAACATTCAAGACTTTTGAAGATCTCAAGGAATTCCTGATTAATGTCATGAAATGAGTTAACATGGAATTTTTGAAGAGCATCATCCACATGGCAGTAACCAAGAGTACAGTGACAAAAACCACAGGAATCTCTTCCAAATTACAATGTTCAGGGAAATAGACCACAGCATATTAGTAACAGAAGCAGTGATCACTAGATATATTACAATATTTCAGGAAAATTGCGTAAAACAACAATGAAACTCTTCACGTGATGACCAAGGCATAGAAGTTGATGGCAGTAAACAATATTCAAACGATGAGCAATTAAAAGCACCTATGAAGAATGCTGTCCTGAATTGGTGGAAGCAATCTCTTTGGATGCCCCAATGGTAGCTCCAAAACCTTTTTACACGCATTATTGGACGCTCAGAGAAATAAAGCTGATGCAAACATTGAAAAGATATCAAAGTGTTTGTTAAATCAAGCTAAACCTGATCCAAATCAAAGACCCTTTGCTGGATGAGAAAGTGAGTTTATAATTGACAAGATTGTCAACTTGCCCTTTATCATCAATCCAATCCTCACCAACCAGAAGGATAGAACACAAGGTACATTCATCAAAAACCAATTATCAAGGTGCAATGTCACATGTTCCAACTATTGTTATTGGAAGAGATAATATTCAAAATCTGGGACTTACTCATTGAATGGGATGAATTCATTGTAGCAATAAACCAAAAATGCAAGTTAGATGAATTTGAGAAGGCCGAAGAAATATTTGAAAGCCTCGATCCTAGCATTATTGCAACAGGATAAGGAAAAATAAAGCTCAACAACTTGATACCGACCTAAGTTTCAGCACTGCAACAGCAACAATTGGCATAAGCGCATAAACTTTATGGTTCATTATTCAGTGGGAAACTAGGAAGTTACCAGATAATCCAGAGAGAATACTATTCAATGCCAACACAATAAAACTGTATTATGGATGCCCATATCAAGTACCCTATTGACTTCTACCACTGTTACATGCGGAAGTGGACAGCCTCTGTGAGTTACAGGTAATCAAAAGAGTTGTCAACTCAGAGTGGGTTCCACAAGGCTTTGCTGTACCAAAGGATAATAATCAAATAAAGACTGTTACAGATTTTCATCACCTAAACAAATATAAAAGAAGTTTTCAATTTCCGATGCCATCGATTATGCTTAGCATATGCTTCTGGCTCATTGAATTGTATCTTGACAGTCAGTTTTTGTGCACAATTATCTTTCCGTGGGGAAGTAATGATTCTTTCACCTTCCAATGGATAGTAGTATTAGCCCGGATAACAACCAAGAAACAATGGCAGAAATATTCCTTGACATGACAAATGTCATTGTCTTCATGGATGATATTGCCCTCATAACTAATGTATCCTGTGAAGACCATTTACATTACCTAGACAAATAATTGGACCGCCTATATAAAGCTAATCTTCAAATTAATGGTCCAAAATGAACATTTTGTACCACTGAATTTCTTGGATTTGTATTAACTTTCAAAAGAATAAAGCCACAACTCAACAAGGTTGAGGTAGTGCTCAAAATACAAACACCAATTAATCCCAAACAAATACGCTCCTTTCTATGAATAATAAACTGCTACAAAGATCACATACCACGTGGATCAAATCAATAGCTCCCAATGTTATCATTCCAACCTACAACATCCGAGAGCGACAAGGACCTACAAGACCATTGAACAAAATATTACTTGGCACACCATGCAAAAGGATGGCATGGATAATGCAAGCAATGTGCCCATGGTTAAAAGTGGAAGAGAATAAAAAAAGTATGGATATATCTCAGTCAAGAAACGTATGGAACTGAAAATATGGGAGGAAATTCATGTGGATCTTATTGGACCATGGACAATTTCTTAGAAATTTGACGAAGACACATACAAGGAGAAGGAAAGCATCACTAAGCCTCCTCAACTTGTTGCACTACCGTTATTGATCCAACAACGAATTACAGCAGAATGATTGCAGTAATTAACAAGAAGATTTCCACAGTGGTCAAAGCGCTATAGAGCACATGCTTCTGTTGATAACCCAGACCAATGAAAATGCATTCACAATTGGGCAACACAATTCACTAGCTGTTGCAATCCGAAACCATCAAGCCAATTCTAAAACTTGAGCGTAGTCCTGATGCAAATGCAGACCAAATCCGTGTTTCGTGTTGCATGTTTTATGATCAGTTTAAACAAGTACAAGACATTACCTTGCTAATAAACTTCATTTTCGTATATCAAATGAGAAGGTTTGATAATGATGCATCACAATCAGTTTTGCTCATTTCCGTATTTATTGAGATTTTCTATGAAATATACATTATCAAATGATAAATGCTAGATGATTCATTGACAATGGTTAGAAATTTGGCACTGGAATTTCCAGTGCCTTTTAGAAAGATCATGAAAGGTTCCTAGGATTGAAATAAAATAGTAATTTTTCATATCCCAAGCAAATGTCAATTATGCAATAGACGACATAAAAGTAAGTATCAAGCTTCATTTTGTACATAACTTGACATTTATGATTGCCTCTATGTAGTTGCACTCTCCCACATGTGCTGAGTTTGCTAGAAGACAGATTGACAATAGATCTCCTTTAAAAAATCCATAAGCATTTCACGTTTGCATATGAGTCTTACTAATATTGTTAGCAATTTAAAGGAAAGTTAACTTTGAAATTCATTATCCTGATCCATCAAGTCACAGGTTTGCTGCTCTTGAGGAATCATAATTAATTCTTGAAGAAAGTCAATGACATCAATAGAACATAAATTCATCTGCTGTGCAACCTGTAATGGCGTAAGTCCAAGTATGTTTGTTGCCTCCAAGGCTTTCGGGAATGCCTCATGAAGCATTGATATAATGTCTAATGGGGCACCCTGAGCACATGCTACATGAAGTGACGTATTTTGATACCGGTCCACCACTTGAATGGCATTTATCGGATTTTCTTGAAGTAACAGAGACAAAAGTTTGTGGTCAAAACGTGTCTGGTACAACAATGCCGATATGGCACTACAATCATTCGGTCCATCCTTCCAGGCAATCACATCTGGCGCTGCCTTTGCTAAGCATTGAATAACTTCAAAGGAACCACAGCACTCAATAGCAATATGAAGTGGCAGAGTAACATGGACATTTCTCTTACGTCGCTTGGGCTCTCGTAATGAACTATTACCTGAAGAAGACGTTCTCTCCGGTGTTGCAATCCGCTTTCGTAGATTAGACTTTTCTAAAGTAATCGCCGAGTTCACAACAGCTAGTGTCTTGGGATACAAATAACAAGCTTGGTGCAATAGTGAACATGTTGATGATGCCATAGAGTTTGATACATCCATTTGGTCTCCAATCCTCCCTAATGATCTCCGCTTGTTGGACGACCGAGTGATTGGTTCTTCTGATAAATCAGAAAATAAGTCCACATCGACTGGTTCAGCATAGGAGTCCGGTAAAAGAAAAACTCCGGCTTTTGAAGAAAAGGATAATGGATCGGATAGTTCTGAAGGACAATCAGGAAGAATATTTTGGACGGTATGTTGCACATCACAATGTGAAATCTCATGAGAATAGCACCGTGATGGTGTAGGGAACGTAGACTTTCCAACATTTTGTATTTTCAACGACAGAGTCGTTTCAGGTACATAAGAGGTAGAAAAACTTGACGAGGACGTCGACTCGTCGTCAAAGGAACCATCCTCCGCTAAGCTATCATCCTCATCAAAGATACTTTGTAAATTTTCAATCTCCAAAGAGTCTTGCGGATTATCCAAGAATCTAACAATGGAATTGCGAGATGGTTGATAGGTACCGATACTGGACATCATAAATTGCTTGTAGTCCTCTGGGGATAAAGATGATATCATAGTTCTTTTTCCAGGATGAAGGTAACTTGGATTTACTTGATCGTTGATCATCTATAAATCCTTAAGATGTGTTTGTAGTTTTCAATCCAATTGCTTATGAACAAGGTATATCAAATGATAATTTCCGTTGAACTTTCATTCCAGAATAATAAGGAAGAAAGAAGTCTTAGGACTTGCGACGAAAAAAATTGTTTCGTGTCAAAAATCTCACGAGTATCATTAATGACATCAACATTAATTGTGTAAATGACCATCGTTGTTACGACTTAAGGATATTATTAGGATGTATAATGTCGACAGGTTTATCTTTAGGAAGAAAAAGATCCTGAAAAGAATTTCGAATTCCAAAGAACAAATAATCCAGCAGCGGTTGATTAGATAGGTTACGCATTGTACATGCATCCCATAAATCCTAAGTTGGAAGAACACATTCTTTTCAAAAATTTAGAGCAGCACAAAACGGGATCGTAAAGGGGACTGGGTAGTCTAGTTTAAAGTTCAACATGGAAAGAATCTCTTTTTATCTTCAAGGGCATTAAACAACGCTGCCCCAACTCTCGCAGCATCTTAGTTTTCAATTTGATCATTGTTTTTTCTTTCCAGGTACCATGCAAAAAAAAAATTTGCCTCTAGATATGGTGCATAATGATGTGAAACGCAGATATTATTTTACTTGACAATAGATCATGATAAGGCAATCAAAGTGCTAGAACAAGTGATCTCTATACGTACCAATTTTCAATACTTGTACACCTCTACTTATTGGTAGAAATAAATTATTGTCATTTTCAGTTCTATTACCAGTTCCCAAATAATTAGGTTATGTAAGTGATCCGTACTTGATTATAGTTTATGCTTGTCCCCAGTTTCTATAGATACAATTTGATTACAATCTCATTCTTATTTTAGACTCTAAAAGGAAACATATGGAAATCCGTTTCATACAAAGTCTTGAATATTGTAAATTGAAAAAACAATCAGTAATCTTGACACCTTACTGGCCAGAAAGAGTATCCAAGCAATTAATGTTATAGGAACAATAATTCAGCTAATCTACTTTTCCAATGAATTATGCCTAACACTTTTGTCTCATCTTTACTCCTTTATTGTCTCAGGACATTGGAAAATTGCTTTGTCATTAACACTCTCAAAAATATGCATGAAATGTGTTGATACATTGAAAAAATAAAAGTGTCAAATGACTATTGAACACAATCCATGATGCTGATGGGGGTAACATACATAGTTTTCAGCTCTAACGCATGTAGCTCAAGGAAACCCAACAATAGGGCATACCTTGATGGATTCCTTACTATATGCCAGGCTCCTAGAAACGCTAACAAATGTTACTATTCACGAAGTATTCGCGAGGATGAGAAAACATCCTTTATATGACCATTTTGTAGCTTTGAAGTAAAGCATGGGTGTACACTCTTTTGGTACATGACGCATATAAGCACATTCTGTAGATTTGAAGTAAAGCATGGGTGTAATTTTTGAATTGCACATTCTTTTTGGTACATGACACATGCGTGTTCATTCGTTTTCCCCTTAATTTATAGTGACGGTGTTATGGATTCTGGATTCTGGATGCGATTCTCTCATTATGGCTTCTCCAAATACTGCTTATCTATTCTTTGCCTGCATCCCTATGGATCTGTTTGAAATCATTTTGAATGCCTAGTCTCCATTTCAATTAATGTGCTAAGGGAATCCTCACATTGAATCCAAAGGGTTGCCCCGAAAGACCGAATTGTATGAAATGAATATATTCGATGAGCATCTGAGAGAATATACATGATTACTTTTACAAATGTATTGGTTTCATTTTGTTGTCATTTACAAGCGCATGTAATTTCCAGAATTTAGAAACTTTAGGTATTTTACTGTATTATAACCAATTGACTACAATTTAAATTATTAGTTGAGTGCAATATGCCTAGCTATATAGTAAATTAGGGCTCTTCATTGCACAAAGGTTACAGCACAAATCTAGGATGCATAATCATGTTTTCGAGTGTGCGTTTTGCAGATTCTTAGCAAACGTGAGATCTAATAATCTAGATCCATTAATTCACAGGCTTCCTCTTCAAGAGGATTCAATATCAGGTCTTGAAGAAAATCTATAACATCCACAGAACATAAATTCATCTGTTGTGCAACCTGTAACGGCTTGAGACCAAGGATATTTGTTTGATCCATTGCCTTGGGGAATGCCTTATAGAGGATCTCAACAACTTCCAACGGAGCACCCTGAGCACATGCCACGTGCAGCGATGTATTTTGATATCTATCCAACATTCGGATGGCTTTGGGACATTGTTGAACCAAGAATGATAGAATCTTAAAGTCGAAACGCTTTTGATACAAAAGGACTGATACAGCGTTGCATTCATTCGGACCGTCTCTCAAGGCTATGACATCGGGTGCTCCGAGTGCCAAACATTGAATGACTTCAAACGAAGCGTTGTGTTGGAGAGCGATATGGAGTGGTAGAGTAAGGGATGGGTCTCTCTTGACCCGCTTGGATCTGAAGGGTGCAGCTGTCACAGTTTGTTCGGGCGTAGCGATACGCTTTCGAAGGTTGGTTTTCTCCAAAAGTAACGCTGAGTTTACAACTGCAAGCGTCCTGGGATACAAGTAGCAAGCTTGATGTAACAAGGAAGGTGACGCAATTTTCATTTTTGTTTGTGAAAATGATTGGTAGTTTTTAGAATTTGATGAATCTTCCCTGGAGTCCTCCGATAAGTCCGAAAACAAACCTTCATCGACAGGTTCCGCATAGGAATCTGGAACAAGAAATGCTCCCGATTTTGAAGACAGGGATGTTGATGAGGATGATGATGTTGATATCAAGGACAAATTTGACATGATAGAAAATTCAGATGATGCAACATAATCGGCAGGATCATTGTCAGGAATGC
>CAAAJI010000194.1:55692-66227 GCA_900642245.1 Fragilaria radians
TTCACTTCAACTAAACCCGAAGATGCGTACCTTACTGACGAACCTGAAATTGCAGCAGAAAACTATATTGCGATCGAAGAAGAGTTGGCAGAATTAGAAGGATTGGAAATAAAAAGCTTCCATGAATCAGAAGCCGATTTAAACTTTCATGAATAGTGCCGAGTTAAGGAAAAAAGTAATGGAGTCACAATTAAGGATGCAAAGTACATTTTCTGAATTATAGCCATATTTGAAAGACAACTTAATAGTCCTATCAAATTAGTCTATAGAAACAAGTGAAAAGCATTCATGAATTGTGCTTCATTTTCAGAAGGATCTCAACGCAGGAAGAAAAAATGCAAAACAATTTTATGTTAGTCATTAAACCTCTGTTGCGCAACAATAATTCATTCTCCTTGCCATTGTCATTTAGTTGATAGATAACAAGCTGCATTTAATATTTCAGGCCTCAACTGTTCGCAATGTTGTGACATTATCCCAACTCACATTTATATCTTGTTTCCACTAAATTTTCACCATTTTCATTTGTCTTAAAGTATCCCCAGTGGTGGAGAAGCTTTCACTTTTGTTTTGATGGTCACTCTGAAAAGCTTGTTACAGTAATGATTGTGTCAACTGGATTCTTCAATTCTTGAAGTTGTACACTATCTTCGAACTAGTGCAGAAGAGTGATCAATAGTTAAAGAAAGAACTTTACCATTAAGTATAAAAAAGATTGCTTGTATGCCACAGCAATAAAATAGTAGTTGTAAAACATTTACAACAATATGTTTTTAATCGGTATCATATTACCCTGTGTCACTCAGGAATAAATGGAACAGAAGAAATAATTTGACAACACTTATTCTGGCCCAAAATGAGAGACCAGATCATAAAACATGTGCAAAAATACCCAAATTGCCAAAGAACCAGCACAATGAAAGATGTATAACAGTAGCCAACATAGCAGGACAAGAATGGTATCCGTGGCTAACTCAGATAACTTATGACAGAGGTAGTGCATTTCTAGGCAAAGACTTCTAAAGAAAACCAATAATGTTTAGAAACCCACAAGCAGGTGCAATTTTGGAGAGATTTCACATTGAGAACATCATCTGAACATTTGAGTTAGAAAGTAAACATCTGGATGAAGATGATCCTTGGAAAGGCATCATTAGTGCAACTGCTTTTGTGCTTTTGCAGTAAGATCCACCTTTCATATGAGTCTCCAAAGTAATCCTGGACAGCTTGTGTTTGGAAGAGATATGCTCTTTAACATGCAACACACTGCTAATTGGAAATATATTTTACATAAAAACGTATAATAGAGAGATTTCCAAGCGTGAGCAACATGTCTACTGTGTAAGAGACAAAGTGTTATTAAAAAGAGGGACACAGAACAAGTATGCATATCTGTACATAAGTCCATTGGATATCATGCAAGTCACTGATGATGGGACAGTACGTTTTAAAAGAAATGCTGTGGAAGACATTTATACATACGTAGAATGATACCTTACCATTAGGCTCCTGACCTTGACCAAAATTATCAAGTCAGCATCATCTAATGAGAAGTAAAAGCTGGATATACTTTACAGCCCCGAGAAAGATAATCCTACGGTCATCAAAAGTCATGAAGATAGTCATAGTAATGAGAGTAATTGTCATCTAAGGCATCATTTTGGGGATCACCAGACATATCATCAGGAATTGAAAATCTTTTTGAAGTGATGGGCTTACATAATAAGTCAAAGTCATTGATCATCTCAATTAACCTCTGTATGCCAAAACTAGATTTTAAAGCCTATAAAAATGATATTGAGAAGATCTATTAAGAAGAGGAATACCCTTTAGGTGTAGATGAACATCAAATGCCAGATCATCCAAGCGCTGCAATGATGAGAGACGTCAAGTCTTACATGCAAGAGTCATTTGGGATGGAAGTCTATACGGTTTTGAAGTTTTTAGAAACAATGTAGAATGTCATTATGGGCAATGTGGTACAGGTTATCTATTTCCTGGCAGCTTGATCAGACAAAGGAGTAGATTGCTATGTTGATTTCATGGATGAAGTACCATTTGCATCACAAATTAAGAAAGATACACGCGCATTGTGTGGCGCAATACTCAGTGCTTGTCAAGGTGGAGTAGGGCGTAGGATTTTGATGGAGAATAGAAACAAAAAAGATGGTTTCCAGTCATGGTATCAGTTGGTTAATCAATATGAGACAGATGACAACAGGAATGTTAGAATTAATAAGCAAAAATATAATTACAACAGTCTTTCATCGTCGTTATAAAGGGAGGCTGTTTAAAAAGGCACACGACTATGGAGAGGCGTTCACAGAACTTGTTATAGTTGGTCAAACAACTTGGAATGATGATGATATTAAGAAACGTTGTCTGGTAAGGATTGTACAAACTATTGATATAGTTGATACGGCTCTTGAAGCATTCGTTAGTGATAAGTCTTTTACAGAAACATGCAATTTCTTTAGATCAAATGCTATAAGGCATGATTAACAAGCCTAAAAAAAAGAGTTCAAGACAGATTCATTATACATACCAACCAACAAGTATTTCAAAGAAAGAAAGGTAAAGACAGTTCTGGCACTACTTAATGAACTGCAACTTCAAGGCCCAGCCGGTTCTGATGAAGAAATAGACATTTCAGCATCTTCAAAAACCGCAATGGTATGTAAATTGGCACAAGTACCTCTAGAAATCTGGATGAAGAAATAGTTGTTAAATTAAAGAAAACACTAGTAACAAGAAGATGATAAAACGAAAAAGTCATCAAGTAGGAAGGCTACTATCAAAGTTCCTGAAAAAGATAGATCCAATTCCAATACCTCTAATATGCAAAAGTCAAAAATACTGTGAAAGGGGAGGAAGAACTTCAAGATGGTACAGAGCAGGATTATGGTTTTATTGATGATTTCCTTGAAGAGGCGGTCAATACTTCCAGCATATTTGAGACTCAGCAGGAGACAGATTATGACTATTGGACTTCAGAACATAACATACATACAAGTATCAGTATAAATAATACTTTGTATAATAAGTGCATGAATCTTCTTTTCTTACCAGAATGATATCATAGCAGTATCTTAGATGGCGGTGCTGATACTTGCATTTTAGCCAAAGGATGGGAGGTATTGTCAATCCATAACTCAAGAAGGGCAAATGACGTTGGTTTTGATCTTGAAACTGCCTATACATGAAATCTTCCAAATTGTCAGTGCAATTCTGCCCTGGACTTACCAATGGAGAATCTATTAAATATTAAGACATGAAGCGATATATAATGAAACATCAGGTCATTCATTGTTAAAAACAGGTCATTTGGACCAAAATGTTGGACATAGCATTAGATTTTTTGATGAGATCTATGTCTAAAAAAGAGCAGGATCATTAGGGTTAATTACATTTATTGGACATAGACGAAGATGACAAGGATAGGCCATAGGAATGTAATAAGGTGCTCATATATTGTGAAGAATAGGAAGGAACACATATATAATTCATAAATACCTAATGACATCAGCAAGTCACAATAATGTGTGAATTTCTTTGCATTATGTCTCAGCAACCCTCCATAAGTAATATCTCTTGCAAGGAACCAACATCTTCTAAATTAAATGCCCTGTTATCATCTTGTACAATGCTGCAAGGTAAACAAACACCGATGGATATTGCCTGGGTACACAAGGTTTCAACAAGTCCAAGATGCATCAAGCATAAATTTGGAATTCAAGTTCCCAAAGGAATCAAGAATGCTGTCAATTTAGACAAGAAAAACGGTAATAATCTTTGGGAAGAGGCTATTAAGACAGAGCTTAAACAACTTACCGATTATGAGACATTCATAGTACTTGATTCAGGGGAGGACGTACCTAAGGGGTATCAAAAGATTCCTTAGCACATTGTTTTTGATGTCAAATACGACCTAAGATATAAAGCACGATTGCTGGCAGGAGGCAATTGGAAAGTCAAGGAAAAGGAAGACATGTATGCAGGTATTGTACGAATGGATACCGTAAGAATTGGTTTTTTTGGAGAATTATATGGAGTCTCCTGTTGTGCCTGTGATATTGGAAATGCCTTTTTATATAGGAAGACCAAGGAGAAGGTCTACATTACTGCTGGTCCAGAGTTTGGTACAACATTATCTGGAAAGAATTTAATTATTCATAAGTCTTTATATGGATTGAAGACTTCTGCCACAAGATATCATGAACATTTAGCAGAGTCATTACTAAGATTAGGATTCAAGAAAACGAAGCATGACCCGGATCTATGGATGATAGATAAGACATTAAATTTTGAATATTTAGCTTCAAATGTGGATGATTTTCATATTTGGAGCAAGGATCCCATGGCAGTAATTAAGTGCTTAGAGACAACATACTTGTTGAAGAATGTAGGTATTCCTGAGTATTATGGTGGAAATGTGGAGTTCCTTGGAGATTCATGGAAGAACTTAGGTATAGGATTAGCTATTCTGGTATATCTAGAATGTCTGGATCATTGTTTTAGGGAGATTTGAAATAGCCTATGCAATTTCTGCTATGAACAGATTTAATACCTCGCCAAGGGGAGGATATTAGAAGGCGGTGAAGAGAATTTTAGCCTTCCTTAAGACCTTTCCAAAGGAGAGAGATATTATTGATGCAACGTATCCAGATCATTCTACTTACCCTGTCGAGGATCCCTTGAATGGGAAGGATTTTTACCCAGATGCTGAAGAAGAAATTCCAAATGACCTTCCTATGTCAAAGGGACCAAAAGCTCGGATAACTGTTGATGAATACGCCAATCAGATTGGTATTTAAAGTCAGAAGACAGTAGAGACTTCAACTTGTGATTCGGAATTGGTAGCATCAAGACTTGCTAAAGAACTCATCCTGGAGGTTAGATTCATGTTGAGGTCGCTTGGTGTGGCCTTAGATGGACCCACGTTGATGTTATGAGATAATATGTCAGTGGTTTTATATACTTCAGTTCCCTCAAGTGTCTTGAAGAAAAAGCACAATAAAATCGCTTATCATCGAGTAAGGGAAGGCATTGTGGCTGAAGTGATGAGGTTTGCATATATGAATGGTGAAGAAAATGTCAGTGACAACCTAACAAAGCCCTTAAGTAATGAAAGATTTCACCATTTGGTTAAGAATTGGTTTCGTGTTGCCGAGATTCAAATATGAAAGGTATTAGCATGATAAGATATCAAGGCGATTAGGACTTTAAGGAGAATAAAAAAAAGAACCTATAAAAAAATTTAAGAAAAAGATATTATTGACTAAACATTCATTACATGTTATTATGTTCAAGGAAGGAAGAAGTTTATTTTGTTCAGGTATCAGATCGGAAGTAGTAGGATATTGTTATTATTTACATATTTTAGTTTTTCTCCAGCTGAAAGTGCACTGGGTAAGTTATGTCCAGTATACGCGATGCATTGGGTTCGAATCCTACATTAGGATGGATCCATTTGGTAAATGGTATTATTTATTTAGCTCTATTTGTTAAAGTACTTTTCATCACCATTTTTAGTTGCTTTTATCAAAGATATCTAAAATTTGCTAAACAAGATCATTGATTGTTAGATCTTTGGTATGGTAGAGAAGTTAAGGTATATGTTAGAATATCTTTGGCACATCTTAACAGTTCGTAAAAGAGCTGTTATCGCTAAGGGAGAAAGTAGTAAATTAAAGTATAGGCTCACAATGTACATTAAATGATATTTTATAGCATAACTGTATTTTAGAACTATTTTATATTTCCAGAAATCTTGTGAGATTCTTTATATTACTCTTGTCACTATCATATCTTCATGACTCTGTACTGATATAGAAGTGTCCCTATTAGGGTTCTAAAAATATAGAATCGGCTTACTGAGTTCTATCTAGCCTCAACAATGTTCATGCATGTGGTCTTTATGCTAATCTATGAATTGACTGCGGTTAAGTTACCATAAGGTGGTCTATAAGTTGGAGATTTAGAAAATCTTCTCTTTTTGATGTTGTGGACGTTATCCACAACCACAGAATGTTTCAAAGTCCAAAAGTTAATCAATAATTTAATTCTTTCATGAATCCTTTTCTTTATATCCTTCTCTTCTTGGTTGAAATCTTGATTAACCCCTTTTTCAATTGTTTACATCGTATTCATTCTTATTGGGGAACAAATTCACAAGTCAATGCAGTAGGGGGTAAACGACTACTACTCAGCGTTTAATCTAGAATTGACGACTCCCAAGGAAAGAATGACGTCGAATCGTCTCGTTTGAGTTCATACAATCCTGGATCCTTTGGTTGTGTCGCCATAAACGAATAACACATTCTCCCAGACATTTGGATTCAAGGGTAATGTCGATTTTAATTTACAGAGAAACATTCCTACATTAAGCAATCGTGCCATTACTGCGATCAGAGTGCTAAGTATTGACGAAAACTAACGTCGTAATTCCATAAAACTTATTCGTCCAGCCTGAAGTGGCAAGGCTGTCAAAATACGGGAATGTTCCTTGCTTGATTTGTGCTGAGTTGTTTGCAAAATAACAAGTCTAATGATGCATTTAGACTTAATGTGGACGTACAGAGCAAGCAGCGGAAATCTTTCCTTTCTATGGCTATATCCTCTATGTGCATTTCTTCAAGTCATCGACAGAGCCAGAGCATTGCAAGTAATGTAACGATCGAAGTTCAGTCCACCTGTCAGGATAATAGGCGGCGAAAAGCATTGACTTCAATCGAAAGACTCGAGAGAGAAGTCTTCATTCAATCCATACTTTACGTCGCCGCTCTCTACATTTGTTGGACATTTATCCTTGCCTCTCATCTTGAATCTGGACCAATCACTCCAGAAATTGAGGGTTTAGACCGTTATCCGTTTTACTTTATATGCTTTTTGGCTGAACCGCTACAAGGATTTTGGAACTGCCTCGTTTACTTTCGATCTAGGCTTATGAATCGTTGGCGTGTCCTCAAGGAGACGAAGGCAAAGAAACAACAAGAGGGTCAAGTATCTATCTTTTCAATTTTCTTCAGCTTTGTATTTAAAAAGCAAGAGCCCATCCAGACTAATCGGAAAAACGAAGTGGCTGATCCTTCAGATCAAATTGCTGGATTTACTTCAAGTAAACCAGGAGATGCTTACCTTAATGACGAACCTGAAATTGCTGCAGAAAGCCATATTGCCATTCAAGAAGAGCTCTCAGAGTTAGAGGAGTTGGAAATAAGAAGTTTTCATGAATCAGAGATTGACTTAGTCAATAACGAACATTGCTTGAAAGAAAATGATATAGCATTTGAGGTAAAAATAATCCAATCACCAGGAAGGAAACAAAGCACTTCTTGAAAGTTAGAGATCTCATAAAACGAGATGATTCTTTTTACGCCAAAGAAGGGTACTCATCTTTGGATGTCTTGTGCACAAATTTCATCGCTTCAGAGCAGTTAGTTCTAGAAATCCTAAGAAAAACTCGATCACCTATTTGGAGACAACATTCGCCTTCTGAGATGAATCATAAATGACAAAGTATACAATACCATTATAAGTTAAAGAAGATGTTGCAAGGAAATCGTGAACACAAAATATTATGTTCAGTACAATTCCAATACTTTCTGTGACATCCTTTTTTGAAAGTAGCTTTTTTAATCATGCTTCCATTGAGAGATTATACAAACATCATAATTGCTGGTTTGTGAACCGTCGTTCCCTAGAAATGTTGCCAAGAGGAATACATCCTGCTTACTGTGACCAAGTTACATCATCGATGATACTGAACAGACAAAGTGCGATATCACACATTTGAAATAGCAACCTAGAGATATGTGCTGTGCAGTAACATCATGTCTTTTCGAAAGCGAGTTACTCACTAGATGCAGAACAATAGACTTAAATCTGCTTTATGGTGAGTCTCTAGTATAGGAATGAATGTGAATATATCATTCCAGATGTGAATATGTATGTATAAACATCATTGCAATTGAACATTTATATATCATCTCGAAAGATAAATGCTTCATTTCTTAGTTCTATGCTGTTCATGCAACATACCCTATTGACATCTAAGATTAAATCAGAAACATATTTCATTTGTTAATATTTCATTAATCTTCAACCCCAGACTACTCTCACAAGTTTTACACTAAGAACCTTGCTACTAGTAATTAAAAAGGTGAAGTGAAGTTTAGCTCTTATTTAGAAACGTCCTGTTATGAAGAGTTAAAGCATCTTGAGGTTTAATCATCATGATCAAAATGAATTATCCCAATGATATTACACTAACCTACCGACCAAACTTCTTTCTTTTGAGTATATTCACGAAGCCTTTCTGGAATTTCAATGAATATATCCTGGTCAGACTACACGCAAGTATGCAGCGTTGTCATCAATCATTTCGGTTAATCAATAAGGCTGTAGGTTTGCATAATGTAAGGAGAGAACAAGCAATATGCTGATTGCATATCTGTAATCAGGAAAGAAAGAAGTCATGGAAATCAATGCCTGGTATCTTATCATAGCCGTTGATCATACGCGTGACTTGTTGGACCCATTTTTTTAGAGTCCGTTTATCTTTAGGCAAGCTTGCCCTTGGAAGACCTCTCCTGGTCTTTTGAGAAAGAAAATTTTGAAGCTCAGATTCAAGGGCGTTAATTGTCATATATTCAGTTTTAGGTGCCTCCTCGGGATATAATTTGTCATTGAGATTGAAGATAAATTCAGCTGGGAGAAGTTGTGCATGGAGAATATCTTCTAGGGATATTGGAGAGTATGTTTTTATGATGAAAATCCAATGCTAAATATCAATGTTAAGTGCCCACCTAGCCATCAAGCTACCCCGATTTATACAATCTCAAACATAATAAGGCTAGTGAAGGAGGATTATTTTTAAGGATGTGTTTAAAATTATGACATGATCTTAGCATTATAATCATCAAATATGAGGTGTCCTACAGCTGCGTCAATACAGAAGATAGTGATGCAACAGAATGGAAACTTCTAATGGCCAATTTTGCGTTTGTCTAAGCCGAATTGCCAGTGATTGCTGAATTTCAGGAAACGTGACGCTGAACTCACTCCTTAGAATAATGTATTCTGTGTTACTACATGGTTCAATAAGAAATGGTTGAAATGGCATTAGGACTTTCTCGTTTATTTATCCAAGGAAAAATCAAAAGTAAACGTTCATATATCCTGTAACAAAAAGCAATTACACACGAAACAATTGATTTTAGGATTGGTAAAGTACGGGCCAAACAAGTGCTCAAAGGCTTTGGGAGGTTAGCCAAAATTTGGTGGTATTTCCAATCTGGTGGAATAATGTCAAGAAAGCAACGAACATTATTTAATTTAAAAAATAAAATATGGGCTGGGACCCTGGTTAAAATTGAATACCTTTACTATTTCTTGTACATCTCATACTCAAATGTTTTAGGTTTACAATTTCAGCCTTGTTCCTGCCAAAAAAAATCATCATGATTCTGTGACCATTGTCTGGTCATCTGAAGAAACTAGGACAGCCACAACCTGCTGGCCTGAAAGCCAAATAAACTGAGGTTTCCAAGGGTTAACTGAGTACCATGAGGAAGAAGCAAAATAAATGAAATCTTGAAAGCAATTACTTTCGCCACAACCTCTTCACTGTAGTCCTTCTTTATTTACCTCTGTCTGCTTTCTTGGAGATCCATGGTAATTCTTGATCTGGAATATCTGGGTACTAATGCAGCACAATTCCCAGCTTTGCACCGTTCAAATACATGTGCAATGCTGCTGACAACTCATATGCAGCGTATTTTTTGTCATTGTTGTGATTAATTCGTTCAGATCATAAGAACTGATAAAGATATCTCATTCTATGCAACAAATGGCAAAAAGGTGGGTTGTTTTTATGTACAAACATTTTGGCCAATAAATCAAGGCTTTGGACCAATAATATTGCAGAATTGAATTAGAAAATTAGGAAGAATGATTGGCGTAAAAACGGACGTTGCGTCAAAAACCGAACCAATGGTTTTTGTTACCACTCCTGTATCTCGATAAATGTTGAATTTGGATAGTTTATAGTTTACTACAGAGCAGGCGTTGTGATTTTGGACGAAATTATCACAGCACGTACGATCGACGTTTTCGTCGTCAGCGACATTGTCGTCATCCGACATTTAAAAGTCTAATGGGTGCAAAAACTGATTCACGGACGCATGTTCTATTTATGGAGAGAGACAAATCAAGGAGGACATCATTACACATAAAAATCGTTAAGTCATATGAAATTCCAACAAATAAATAAGACGAAAAAGGACATGCCAGGGAAACGGGTTTTGCTAAACTGGCACACAAACAGGCCAGAGAGGCATTTATCCCAAATGTAACTTAGTATTTTTCTGTGTAGTTATACATGGTTGATTTGTTTACAGAATAGCAAGGCTAATGATGCATTCTTCCAATCTAGTAGTGATTGTATTTATCACGACCCTATTGCTGAACAATTCTGTTACGTGTTTTGGCGAGCCATGTACTGTTTGTATGTTGCAATTTATGATTAATCGGAC
>CAAAJI010000194.1:78674-88951 GCA_900642245.1 Fragilaria radians
ATGTACATACAATTTGAATTCACAAATTATATGACAATAAAGTAAAGCAACAAAGTAATGAATAAAAATTGATTTTATATTTTTATCGTTTCAATAGTCTTGATTCCATTTCAATTTTCAAATTTGTCGATTGACGAATACTCTGACATTCAGTTTCTTTAATCCATTGACTTCGACCGTCAATGTCGTCAATGATCGTCCTCGATCGTTATGATTCGTCAGTCTCGTCAATGATCGTTAATGATCGTCATCAATCGTCAATGATCGTCATAGATCGTCAATGTCATCAATGATCGTCATAGATCGTCAATGTTGTCAATGTCGTCAATGATCGTAGTCGTCGGTTTGATCGTCATTGTTGTCATTGATCGTTGTCGTTGATTGTTATCGTTCGTGAATGTTGTCGATCGTTGTTGTTCGTCAATGTTGTCGACGGCACTGTGAAAAACCTGATGTAATTGTTGTTTGCACCAGATGTAAAAAAACACACCCGATGTAAATAAGTGCCACCCAATGTAAAAAAGTGCCACCCGATGTAAAAAATACTACGACAGAAAACGTAGAAATCCCACCCGATGCAAATTTGTGTTCCTCCCGACTTAAAAATTTGCATCGGGTGTAGTAGAAATCATATGTAAGAAATCCCTCCCGACGTACCTCCCAACGTAACTCCAAGCCCTCTCGACGTATCAAGTAAATATATCCATACATGAGGATTTTTTATATAAAAATTTGCCCGCCCCCTTAGGGATGTTCATTTCAACATTGTGCATTTGATCCTGATAACCCGAGAAACCTAAATTTTTCAAAGTAGTGTACCAAGTATGATACCAAGAAATTCCATTAAAGCTACCATTTTTTGTCTCTGATGACCCTTGATTAAAAGTACCCATATCCACTTTATTTCCATTCACGGAAACAAAGAGTTTCTCACCATCCCATGAGTCAATTTCATAGAATTTGAATTCCACACAAACACTCAAAGTACCAGAAGGTACAGTTATTGTTTTTGATGTCTTTTCTCCTTTACCAAAGCAACCTATAAACTTAGTTAACACTGTCTGTGTAGCGGTATAAATCACAGCATTAGTTGAAGTAAAAATATCCAGTTATTAAAACCTTATATATCTGACTTTCTTAGAGGTGAGACCATGAATGATAACATGATTTTGCAAAAGCAAAGATACTAACCCCTAAAAATTATTTACATAATGCTCAACTTTCTTAGAGGCATGCAATTATTTTCAAATCATCAATACCTGCTGATTCATCACTAATAGGTTGGTTCAAGCTAACCTCAAAGACTAGCTGAAGAGTGCCTGATGTGAAGAGGCTTGAAGGGATGTTCATTTCAACATTGTGCATTTGATCCTGATAACCCCTGAAACCTAAATTTTTCAAAGTAGTGTACCAAGTATGATACCAAGAAATTCCATTAAAGCTACCATTTTTTGTCTCTGATGACACTTGATTAAAAGTACCCATATCCACTTTATTTCCATTCACGGAAACAAAGAGTTTCTCACCATCCCATGAGTCAATTTCATAGAATTTGAATTCCACACGAACACTCAAAGTACCAGGTGGTAATGTTATTGTTTTTGATGGATTTCCTCCTTGACCAAAGCGACCTACAAAATTAGTAAACACTGCCTGTGAACTAAGTTCTATCACAGCATTATTCCATCCAACAAGAACTCCATCTTCAAAAGTCTCATATGATATAACTGTTGCCCCTGTAGCACTTGTGGTACAAATAAAGGGCAATGTAGGAGCAATTGTAGGTGCAAGAGTTGTAGGGGCTGCTGTTGGAATTTTGGTTGGTGCAATAGTAGTTGGTTTACTGGTTGGCACTGCTGTTGTGGGCACCTTTGTGGGAAGCAAAGTGGGAAATGCTGTAGTTGGGATATCTGTTGGAGATATTGTGGGAAAAAGAGTTGTAGGATTTGCTGTTGGAATGTTGGTTGGTGAAACAGTTGTTGGATTTGATGTTGGATTATTAGTAGGAAATGTTGTCGTGGGTGCAATTGTTGGAATGAAAGTGGGAGATGCTGTAGTAGGGATATCTGTTGGAGATATTGTGGGAAAAAGAGTTGTGGGATTTGCTGTTGGAATGTTGGTTGGTGAAACAGTTGTTGGATTTGATGTTGGATTATCAGTAGGAAATGCTGTTGTGGGTGCAATTGTAGGAATCAAAGTGGGAGATGTTGTAGTTGGGATATCTGTTGGAGAAATTGTGGGTGCAATAGATGTGGGATTTGCCGTTGGAAATTGGATTGGTGCTGTAGATGTGGGCTGATTTGTTGGAATGCTGGCAGGTTCTGTTGTCATTGTAGTATTTGTTGGATTATTGGTTGTTATTGGTGTGATGGGTGCAATTGTGGAAATCAGAGTGGGAGATGCTGCAGTTGGTGTATCAGTTGGAGTGAAAGTGGTTGCAACAGTTGTTTGGATGTTGATTGGTGCAGAAGAGGTGAATTCACTTGTTGGATTATTTGTTTCTTCTGTTGCTTTTGATGTACTAGCCAAGATAAAAGTTGGCAATGCTGTTGTGAGTATGCTTGCCGGAGTTGAAATGGGGGGTGGAGTTGGGGGTGGGGTCATTGGAGGAGTGGGCTTAATAGTTGGAGCTGGAGTTCGTTCAACACATTCCCATTTTTCAGGAGGACGGCGATCTAGACACAATTGGGTAGCTTCATCACAATTGTGTGCCCCATTCTTGCATTCATTTGTCTGTTGACAGTGTCGACCGGGGAGAGTGGTGTTAGTGTCACTAAATCCAAGTTTACAATTGCATTCGTAACTACCACTGGTATCAATGCACAGAGCATCTCTGTGACATCCGTTGATGGCGCGTTCTTCACACTCATTCACATTGATACAATTTCCTTTACGGGGAGTAAAGCCAGGTTGGCATTGACATTGACCTTCTAAGCAATATGAATTGTCCATCGCACAGTCGCTGCTAAGAGTGCATACACTTTTAACACGTGAAGATGTCGGCATTTTTGTAGGGAGATCCAACTGAGGCTCATTGATTCTAACATGACACCTTGATCCTTTCCATCCTTCTGGACAAATACATTGAGCCTTTCCGGTAGAAGTGTCGCACAATTGTTGTCCCTGGCGGCAAAAGGCTGTGGAAGAGGATGCTTCACACAAGAAAAGTCCTTTCTTCAACTTTCGTCTGTCAACGTTAACAGGGAAAACAATTTTCTCATAAAAATTACCTTGGAATTAATATCCATGATCAATTAGTCAATAATGAGCTGTAATTATCTGAGGAAATGTTAAGAATTGCTTACCACTAGTTGTGGCTAGATAGAAGAGAATAATCACTACCTTTAATTGCATGAAATACAATCGTATTGCTTCCAAATGGGATATAACTTAAATTAGGTTTCCATTCAGTTCTTGTAAACTTGAGAAACATTTTAGCTCGTCTGAGGAAGGTAAGACAGACATTTATTTTTTATTTATGAACAGTATTATAAATGTTATATTAGGGTAAAGACTGCTTCACTTTGAGGTCACTATGGTAAAGACTGTTTCATTTTGAGGTCATGATGTAAAAAACTGGTTCATTTTGAGGTGACGTTGGTAACGACTGCTTCAATTTGAGGTAATCTTGGTAAAGACTGCTTCATTTTGAGGTCACGATGATAAAGACTGCTTCATTTTGAGGTCATTTGAGGTCAAGTGGGTAAAGACTGCTTTGTTTGAGGTCACGATGGTACATACAGTTTCATTTTGAGGTCACCTTGGTAAAGACTGCTTAATTTATCATAGCTTACAACTTCAGGCACACTCTAAGGGTAGCTTAAGCAAAATAGTATGGTACTATTCTGCTGTCTCTTTGCTTTCATTGTGCTCAGGTTGAGAAAAAGGTTTTGCAACTGCCATTCTGACTACATCATTAATTTTATTTGTCACACTTTACTGTGCGCCATAAATCAAATAGATTCAATCATTGGGAGCATTAGCTGTCAAACCATGTCATCTTGGCCCTGAAATTAGGTCCCACAACACTTTTCATCAATGAAATTTATGCTTTTGCCCTTCTTTGCTGTCAATATGTTAGTAGTCATGCTGGCTTTCTGCCAATAAGACAGTTTTTGTACTCCAACCAAAGATGATGATGCCATTGTCTGGAAGTGCAGGGTGAGACAATAAGTAGAAAACATAAATTAACTAAAAGGAGATATAAGATTCAAACCAATAATTTTGATTTACTTCTATAATCTACTTTTTCTTATTACATTCTTTTGAAGGATTCCATAGAGGAATCTTTCATTTACCAATCTTTCCCAGCTGTGGCACTTCCAAAGACAATTTGTGCTGTTGTTGCATCTAGTACACTATCTACTGTTGAGCAAATAGACCGGGCGCAATTAGCTGATACTTGTGACCATAGATACTGATAGTCAAAATCATGATCCTCTAATCTGTAAGAACAAAACATGCTCCTTAAAATTTGGTGAACATATTCTAAAAATTTGCTTGAGGGTTTTTAACAGTAGTTACAACTGATTTTACCCCATATGATTAGTTGGATTCAAGGTGTCAACTAGTTGTCACCTGCGCCTTAATTGAGGGAGCGTGTTTGCTCCATTAGTCAGTTTGTGGTTTCAACAGTTCTGTATTCACAGCTGATTCTGTAGTTTTAGATGAAAGTAGTTTATAATTTTGCTCACTAAGTGTGTATTATTGCCATTTATCATACTTAAATGTTGCTTCTCGTGTGAGATCTATTCTCCAAAATTGTTCTAGATTAATGTTATCCCTGGTAATGAGACCAAGCTTTATCTGGGTAAATTTGACTTTCTTCTCTTCATTTTTTTCTACTCATCAAAGCTTTCATCGTGACAATGTTCTTCTAACCTAAGGCTACTCAGCCACCTCCTTGCTCTCCACCAATCTTCCCAAACCGAGATGGGATTAATAGTGTCTATGTGTCAACAATACTGAGTATCTGTGCTCAGATGATCCACAATGTCCATTCAGACAGACCAAGGATGGGTTACTGTGGGTACTGGTAAGAAGGGTTGAGCCATATTATTGCCAACTTACTACGGAAATTGAACGTCTGCCTTGTTCACAAAATGTATCAAATCAAGTTCAGTGACTCAATGATATCATATATATCCTAAAATACATGATCAACAAAGAAGCTAATATGCACAAGATAAACACGTCAGAGAGAAAAGTAAAAGTATGAACTGGCCACCTCTCACTGATGAGCTGAAATTAGAACCGACAAGTGTTAGTCATACAGGAACGTGTACCTTGTTTTCAATTCATTAATTATTCCTTGATCACAAGGCTGTTTCCACGTTCCACACAAATCCCATCTTTCTTAAAACGTTCAAAATGTCCTTGAGCATTATCTAGAGGGAGAAGAACAGGTTGGTTTGTATGCTTTCTCACCGTAGGAACAAAGATGGTGTCAAACCATATTTGACAGATGGGTTGATCTATCCATGCTTTTTTCTGATTGTGATAAGGAATGCACCAGGTTCTACCAACAAGGCATGCAGGAGCTTTAGCTTTCCCTATCATCATGCAAGGAACTTTGTTTGAATCATCAGCATTAGCACACACAACTAAAGTCACTTGGTCTTTCAATTTCTTTTTACCCCTCACTGTTGAGACATCTTCATTTGGTAATAACAACATATACCTTGGCAGAAGACAATAAAATAAGCCAGTTTGGTCCGTGTAATAAACATTTTGAGCAGGATACTTAATTATTTTATCATAAAGCTCATTCAGTCAAAGCAATAATTCTGGATTCACCAAACAGGAGAACCAATCCCAACCCCTTTCGGGCTCTAAATTTAGTCAGCCAGCACCAATAAGCTTTGAAATCATAGTGTTTAGCAAGCTCAATTGCTTTTGCAATAACTAAATATGGAGGAAGTTACAGCTTTAGTCAGTGCATTGTGTCAATCCATTGAAAAAGGCAATCTTCAGGCTCAGGAAACCAAGCCTGGCTCATTCAAAATACCAAAGTTCTCGATGGTTCAGGAAAATTTTGGGTCCGATTGATTATCAGCTCACGTTGATTCCACAGTTTTTGAACAGAACTCTCAACAATGCCATATTCTCTTGCAATAGCTCATATACTGGGAGGATTTGGTTGCTGTAACTTTGAAATAATTTCTAAACGTTGACTATCACTCAGATGCTTTCCAGAACCTCGCTTACTTGTAGAATCCATTGAAAGCAACTCTTGCCACACAAGTTGGCTTACTAATATTAAAGTGCGCACTCTCTGCTAAGGGCACATTTGCAGCTTGTGTTGAATTGCGCATCTAAGCAAGAGATTACTGTATAGGAAGGTCATATTGCCATGTATTCCCAGATACAGGTACACCTTTAAATTGGGTTTTTCCATCTGAACAAGCCTTCTTAGAAAAGTATGACAAAAAGCAAGGTGCCGTCTGTGTTTCTGTTGCATCGATGAAAATCACAACAAAGATCATGGGAAAAATAACAGTTTTCATGATTGCACTCTCATGGAAAATGTTGAATCAGAAAGTGTTGCTGTAAAGGATATAACAAGTGAAAACCATTGATTTTTTCAAGAGATAAAGAAATTGGTAAATTACCAAACTGAATACACTTTTGGTAGCCGTGTTGTAAGCATTCCCTTCAACTAATTGAGGGATTCAAAAAGAAATTACTCCTGGAAATAAGAGGCATCAAACAAAACCCACACAAAGAACAATAAAAAAGTGCATGCGAAACAATTTTGAAAAAAAAATCGACACGTTACTAATTTATTAGCAACCGGACAGTAACGGTTCACGACAATACCGGTCATGGCATTTGCTTCCTTCATCGGAGCTCTTATGATAAGGAATGCATCTCCTTATAGATACTCATTGGACATGGATGCCCTTACGTATTCTTAGAGTGCCGTTTGAATAAACTCTAATGACTTGGTAGGGTCCATCACGTTTTGGAACTAGCTTGCATTGCAATGATCTAAAATCAAGAAAAAATTTAAAAAATTAAGAATGAAATCAGTACTGAAATTTAAATTCAAGAAGCAATGAAGCCAAGAAAAACTCATATTTTTGGCCTGCTAGACACTGGAGCTACAGGGGCTTTAATTAAATGAGCAGCCTTGAAGAACTTTGATCACATAATCAAAAAGAGCAATGTTCAAGTTAAAGGCAGATATGCCCTTTCTAGTGTAAAACAGATTGCATCCTTTACCATCAACCTGCCTGACTTCTGCTGTAATAAGACCATGGACATTCAAGCACACATAGAGGATGAAGTTGCTGGCCAACATTCAAAATCCTAGGTATAAGTTTCATCCAACATCTTGCTTTAATCTTTGTCTTTCAACGCCGCATGGTTACCTGGGATGAGATTACTTTGCCTATGCGTCCCTTGGGTACCATTAGAATTGATGAATTGGTCCCAATCGAAACCCCCACCATCCTTCAGAAGGCTATCTAGCGTCTAGATCAAAGAATAACCTCCACTGCATATGGTACTCACCATGGTGCTTAATTGTACCCACCTCAGCTCATACCAACACGACAAAATGTTAAAATCATTTTATTAATATGCTTCCCTATTTGATGGCACATTGGTGAAAACCCCTAAGTTCAAGGTTCATTTTGATCTTTGGCCAGGTGCCAAGCCCAATTGCGTCAAAGCCTACAGGATTCAGCATCACATTATCAACATAGCCTGACAGGAGGTTGAAGCATTCTGCCAAATTGGAGTCCTTCAGAAGGACATCTATTCTGAATTGGGGGCGCCATGCTTATTTGTTCAGAAAAGAACGGAGGTGTACAATTCCTCACTGATTTGAAACAACTGTCTCATCAGAAGGCCTGTGCACCTTCCATTTATTGAGTGCAAGGCTTCACTTTTGCCACATGCCTAGACTTAAACTGTGGATATTATCACTTTGAGCTAGATGATGAATCTAAGCTTTTATGTGGTATAATCCTACCTTGGGGCAATATGTATATGCCCACCTCCCTAAAGGATGTATGCCTTTCTCTGACATCTTTCAGGGTCACGTGACAAAATTCTTTCATGATTTTGATGATATCGTTGTTTACATGGCAGGAAGTTTGAAGAGGGCACTCCCCAGGAATGGAATAGACATGCTCAGAGACTTGGAGGAGATTCAGATCCAGAACTCCATGGGCCTCTACAGTAAAAGCCTTGGTGGGTGGAGAGAGCGCAGTTGCATTTGAAACAGCCCTCCCAGATGCCAGGACAGCAGAAGAGGGTCAGGCAAGTCCAATCAGTGTAGAACACGTCAACCAAGCCTTGAATGCAGTCACAGAGACAGTTTTTCCGCACCAGGCATTGGAAACTCAGCAACTTTGGATGAACAGGAAGATGTTTAAACCAGTAGAGTTGACCACAAGACAGATGGCTGCTTCTATCAACCGTTTAAACAATGCCTTACCTTCTTTCACACTGCAACAGAAGCCTCCAAGTTTTCAGAAATTAAGCTTTTTGGGCTTTTGGAATGGTCTCTTCCAGCTACATGGAGGGCCAAGTTTGACCTGGACAGCTACATCCCCACTCTTCACTCAAGAGCCAAGTTGATTGAAGCCTGTGAAGCAATTGAACGAAGCAAAATTGCCGTGGAAAGACCATCCAGGGAGGAGAGCAGCCAGAGTCACAGAAATATTAAAAGTGCAGCTGCCAAGAACAGCACAGAACCACAGAAAAAGCAGAAAAGTGATGGTAAACACTACTGCAGTGAACATGGGTATAACCCTACACACGCTACAGCAGACTGCTACACACTAAAAAATCGGGCAAAAGCCACGAATCACGCCCCAAAGGCCAAGAAACGCAGTTTTTCCAACCAAAATCTCCGCAAGGAGATCAACCTGCTAGCCAAGACATCATTCAAGAAGAAGATTCTGGAGATGTATGCCTCTGTCATCAAGAGAGAGCAAGCCAAGTTAGATGGCAGCAAGAAGCCAGAACAACGCAAGAAATTGTGGCACCCAAGAGTGAAAGTGATGATGAAATGTCAGTTCAAGTCATCTGCGCTCCTCAGAAAAAACCTAAGAAGAAAACCACCATGAACACCTTGGATGTTAGTGCTGAGGAGATGGATTATCAGAAGAAACTCAAGTGGTTGAAGGACCATGGAGAATTGACTGGAGAAGAAGGCAACAATCCAGGAGAAGAATCCTCTGGCAGTGATTCCGCTTGACATACACCCGTGGGATTATTAATTAGTAATAGAAACTGTTACGAATACTTTAATTACACGGCAACACTACTTAGACCTAGTAAAAAGTCGAAGATAGAGCAATTATCATCTATAACAATAGGATATATAGTCACCATAAAGGGTAGTAAAGACCCAATCCTCTGGAAAAGCATGAGAATCTTGCTGGACTCAGGCTGGAAAGATAAATTCGTTCTAAAATAAAATTAAGCTATAAATTATTATTTTGTGTAAATTGTGAGCCTATAATATAATTTACTATTGTCTATCTTAGCGATAAAAAGGATTGCTATAATTACCGTTGCAAACTCTTTTCTGAACCTTTAAGATGTGCCAAAGATATTCTAGCATATATCTTAACTTCTCTAACATACCAAAGATTTAACAACCAATGATCTTGTTTAGCAAGTTTTAGCTATCCTTGATAAAAACAACTGTCAAAATAGCGACAAAGCGTATCTACAACGAATAAAACGGAATAATAGTTATAGTCCCAAAATATCTTTCGGAATGTGGGACTCGAACTCAGAGCATCGCGATTACTTGACAGTACTCAACCAGTGCACTTCCAACTGGTGACACTAAAATATATAAACTATCACAATATCTTACTACTCCCCTAATATCTGACGGTACATCTGATCACAAATAAAAATAAACCTCCTCCTTCCTTGAACATATAACGCGTAATTATTTTTTTTTTCCATATTTTTTTTCTTTTTTTTCATATATATATATATATATCCTAATCACTAAAATATCCTAAAATAGAAATAAACTTTCAGTTTTTAATTTCGGGAACACGAAACAACCAATTCTTGACCAAATAATGAACATTTTCATTACTTAAGGGTTTTGTCAGTATGTCAATAACATTTTCATCACTCTTTACATAAGCAAACCTCATTACTTTCGCTGCAATAGCTTCTCGGACACGATGATACGCGATTGCATTGTGCTTTTTCTTCAAGACACTGGAAGGAACCGAAGTATTTAGAACCACTGACATGTTATCACCTAACATTAGAGTTGGACCATCTAAATCTAC
>CAAAJI010000195.1:9466-56308 GCA_900642245.1 Fragilaria radians
AGTATCTGGATCGAAGATTCCACCTGGTAGAAAGTAAGAATCAATTAAATCGGCCTCATCGCCATAATCAGTATCATCTTTCATGATGATTTCGCCCCCACCCCTTTAGGGTTGGTTTCACACGAAATTGATCAAGAGAAAGTTGAGAAACAACACGATTGGCGGAATGGTTGTGATCTTGAACGAAATACTTAAAACGTAAAAGTTTCCGTTGCTGCTCCTCCTGGTCTTGGTCAGTCTGTCACATCGTCAGGACCAAAGGAAATGTTACAGAGCTACCAACGGTATACTTTAGGCAGTAACTGTCGATGATTAGATGATTAACCCTACATCGATTTATGAAAGTTTTTTTCCGTGTGACTTTAACTTCAAGATAGGGTTCAAAAAAGCTCAGCTGACGCATTCAGTTTATTGCCCTCCTGAATTCTAAGGGGACACCCGTAAAGGATAACTAACTGTTAGGGGCATGATAAAGGTTAAGTTACTTTATTTCCGCATGTAAGATTACGGAGAAATTTCAATGTATCTAACTTATTATCTTTAAGTTAACAAATTAAATATTTACCAACATCCGAATTAGGAAGGAAATAAACCCTTACGCTTTAAACCCTTTATAACTTCTGTTGATATATTGGTGGATTCGTAAGTCCTCTTTCAACGAAATGATTCTGGTGTTTTTCGGTAACCTTTTGGAGTTAAGAATTTAACGGATAAGTCTGCATTGACGTTTCAGGCCATTGAAATAAGCCTCAAGAATTTCATCCCCTATGAAGTCACGGAATGATATTCTGTATCTATTAGTTTGGTCCACTTTCCACATGTTGCATTCTTTGAGAAGCATGTAACTCCAAAATTATCGACATTTACCTTAAGAGGAAGCTCTAAATGTATCTACAGGCGCTTCAAAAACTCTTTATATAGAGATACACATTTTATTATATAAACGTTTGTGAAACACATTATCACCAAAAGTGTTGAGACCTTTGCTTAGTATCATCTAAAGTTTGCTAACAGAAAAACAACAAATATTACCATTGTCATTTGTTGTTTTTAGATGTGCTAATATATCTGATACCTTTATCATCTAGATTAGCATGTACTAGCAACACTGGACGTCTCCAAATGTTGGAGCATCTCTTGAATTAATCTCTTTTATAGATTAATTCGGTGTGCTTAACCTAAATCATTAAGCATTATCTTCTAAGATTGTAGAATATAGTGCAGTGATATCTATCATTTATTTCTTAAAAGCTGAAGTTCAGAACGCAAAGCATTCAATGGTACAAATCATGACTTCAAGCGTTGGGATTGAACATTTTGGTACACTTTCTCAGTTGAAGTCACAAGATATTCTTCTAAATGATGACAGTGAGTCTTGTGATATTGATAGTTGGGTAGTTTGGATTTTGCAGTCTGTGACGACCACGGATTCGGTTGTGTAGTATTTTGGATGTAGAAAATAAACAATCTTAGAGTTGGCGTACTATTACTAAATAATAGTAGGTTGTGCTATATATTTAACAATATACAAATAGCATGAAAATGAATGACCCCACTACATCACACAGGAAAGTATGCTATCTCGTGGTTTAATGGCGTCTATTCAATTTTTTCATTTGTGTCAACATGTGGGATAATGTATATGATCCTAACCATATTATGAAGATGCGAATTCAAGCCGCGAAGCAAGCAGGATTGGAACCTCGTTTAAATCCTTTTCAAAAGGAATTGGAGAATACATTTCCAATGCATCAAAGGATTTCTGATTTTCAACTCAACGTCGTACACAACGAATCATCGGGAAACATAGTCAATTCGTTCATAAATAAGCCCACCTTCCAAAGCTACCTTATAGGAAGCAGATTAAACTGCCAGGAGACACATCAACATTTGGGAAATTTAAAATCACGTTGTCGCTCAAATCCATTTGACTCAGTTTCAATTGCAATTATAGAAGCTACCGAAAGCAATGCTGGTGTATTGCCTCTTGATTCGAGCGATGGTGATGCCCATGATTCTTTTATACCAAGAACACAGCTCAATATGAAAGCCACAAAAAATGTTTGCAATAGCAACTGTATCAGCATATTCGTATCTTCTGGAAGAGACCGTGACATGCCTAACGACTATCAAGATGCCAAGCCTAAAGCGCTATCGCCTGAGGATTGTGACAAGCCATCAAGCATCCAAAAATGTTCTAAGCCTACGAAAATGACGATAAACGATAAAAAATGGTTGAAATCTTACAAACAGTTGCTTCAATACAAAAACGATAATGGTGACTGTATTGTTCCGCGTGGATACAGTTCAAATCCAAGAATTGCTTGTTGGGTAACAGAGCAACGAAAACAGTATAAACTTCACATTGATGGGAAGCATTCACCCATCACTCCTATCCGCATCCAACTTTTGGACGACGTCGGCTTTGCATGGAATGCTCACGAGGTTGCATGGGATAAGCAATTCAATGACTTGGTGGCATACAACGATGAATATGGTGATTTCTTAGTACCTCTGATGCATCCAAAATTCCCAAAGCTGGGTCTGTGGGTGAAAGAGCAACGCTATCATTTCGCTCTTTTGAACGAGGGACGAGAATCGCACATGACTCGAGAACGAATTCAAAAGTTAGATTCTATCGGTTTCTGCTGGGATACACACAAGCCTATTTGGAACGAGCGCTTTCGTGAGTTACTAGAATTTCAAGACAAATATGGCCATTGTGCTGTACCGGTGAACTATCATACCAATCCAAAGCTGGGAACATGGGTTCGTCAACAAAGACGTCAGTATAAGTTATACAGGAACGGTAGTTCATGTCACTTGACTGCTGAGAGGGTTCAATGTCTTGAAAGTGTAGGATTTTTATGGCATGCAAGAAAAAGAGACTGTACAAAAGTTGAATCAGCACAATTGCTCAGGGGCGGAAATCATGCGAGACAGGAAGAATTCTCGGGAAAACGACAAAGACTAGAAGTGAATGAGCATAGAATTTGATTATTTTTCTATTATTGCAATGCAGTAAATGAAATATGTGTACGCTTCATGCTTAATTCTGTAGACAACACAAGGAATTTGATTTGATGTTGGCTTTTGAGTTATATTAAATATACATTATACATAATTATGAGAGTACTTAAACACTTTGTTGTAAATTCATTCAAAGGGTAGAAAAGAGCAATCGTAACAAATGGTTTTGACAAGATGTGGCATTATTGACCAAGCTTAAAACCATAAATCTCTATTTCCATGGAAATAAATGAAATAAAATTGATTGTTAGTGGGAAAAGGCTATATGGTTAAAAACTACTATGCATTGCTTGATTATGTAACGACCTTGTCTAAATGTCACTGATATAGTCTTCACCATTTGATGTGTTTGACGATTCGATTATGATGATAATGTAGCGTCGACACATCCAAATGGAATCTTTATAATCCCCGAGGAAAAGCACTCTGTCTACAAGTACATGAAGTGCAAACTATAAAAATTGGAGAGCTTCATACATGTCTTAGTACGAGAAGAGTTAGCAGCAAGCAGAAATATTAAGATGGCTACAGAAAACCATATTTTCTGTACCCTCAGGGGCTCAGAATCGCATCGCTGCTGCTTACCACTTTCTTGTAGTTGCTTGTAGACAACAAATATACATTTTTCTTACCAATGTTCAAATGAGTTTTCTGAAATCAGAGACGATGCCTATTGTTCCACGTTTCTTCGGTATTGCAAATATTAGCCTGGCAACCTTATTGTTCCACTGATTTAGAAGAAAAATATTGCAATTTATGCACATGTTCGTACGGCTTGTCTATGAGTTACTGACATATATAATCAATACTAAATTTCCTTATCAAGAAAGACAAGAAAAACAATAAGGCTCCATTTTAGGAACAATTAAATACAATAATTGTCTGGCAACTTCATTAACAGCTAGTTTGTTATTAGAAAAGCTGTTAAGCGCTACTTTAGGTATGGAAAGTTGAATCTTTTAGAAAAATTATTTAACGCACAAATAGTGCTCTCTAGTAAAATTCAATTTTTTCACTCCGTTGAGGTTTAGACTAAACTAGATCATGTTTCAAGGTTAATGCACTTATCTTTCTGGCGACATTTTTCACCACTTGGAATCATTAAATAAGTGACTTTTTTCATGATTTCTGTTCAGGAAAGGATTTTCCAAATCAATATACAGCCAATAATTTTCTAAAACAATTTTTTAATTCACAACTCGTCATGTGTTCTGGATAGGGCAAATTGCTTTTCATCAGAGTGTCTTGATAGATAAATAATTTTTGTTTGATAAAGTCTCCTTTCTGTTATTCAATTCTTGTATCCTCTAAAATAAAATAAACTTTAGGTAGTGAGGTAATTAAGTATTCCTTTGCTCAGCTGAAAATGGTGCAACCTTTATAGCAATACGGGTCTGATGAAGCTTTACATTCAAACTAGATTTTGACCTGTATTTAAAAGTTCTACGACAGTCAAAGATAATGGTTGCATAAGTTGGCCCAAATGGATCTTACGGAGATATGATTTAAGTACCTTGACACTTCGGACTTTTAAAGACTTGAAATGATTTCTTTGTTTTTTCTCTTCTACGATTATGACGTCTCGACCAATTGTGGTCGTAAGCTTACGCATCCATTTTTCTCGGCTTCATCGGTGAATTGTGCTAAACGGTTTTTTTTAATCCGCGATGACTTCTTAATTTCATTGTTTTCGAGTGACCATAAGCCTTGATTTCTTGTAAATAAAATTAAATTTCACGATTACTCTTAGGAATCCTTACGGAGGCGTTCCTGAATTCCTGAAATCCTGAAAAATTCTCTGTTTCTGTGGAAGTGAATCCCTTTTTAGTTAACTTTCGGTCATTTACCTTATTCTAATGAACATTTCTATAACACGAGATTTGCTTGCCAAAAGCACGGCACAGTTGATGCTAACTAATCATAGCGATTTGTTCACTTTTGCGTTTCCCAATACAAGCCAAGTCGAACAGACAATGAAGGAAAGTATCGAAACGTTGGAACAGAAACAAATTATCGAGGAAGCGTACGCGCATGTAGAAAAGATGACGAACACGTTTTTGGATCCACTCTGGAAGGAGCTTGCTGAAGTCGTTGCCAAATGTCACTACACTAAATCAAATAATCCATGCAGCCAAAAGTTACGAAAAGTCGAAGTCAACGAAATGGTCTTAGCCATTGGATCTGATGCGCTTAGATTGACTTGGAAGGAAAAGCAAGACCAAACAGGAGTATCAAACAAGCTTCATTTGAAGAACTACATTCGCATTGTACCACCGAAACAACGAGTGATTTTTCAAGAATATCGAGATAGTTTACTCAGCGGAAAACGAGTTCATGTGCCATACACCCCCAAACTTTCTCGAAAGTTGAGGGAAATGGGTTTTTTTGTCGCAAAATCTCGTCTCAAGGTCTCACATGGTAAGGGTGATTTCATGACACACTTGAATGGATTCATTACTAGCAAAGGTTCAGTCCAACTGCAATCCTTTTGGAAGGAAAAGTCATCACTTTCAACCATACAGAAGTATGGCTTTTGTCATGCAATTCCACCACATTTGAGAGCTCTTTTCAATGACTTTTGCAATGAGGTACAAAGAAAGTTAGGAAATGGAGCAGAGATTGACCGAAATGTGTCAGATCAATATTCAATCAAGGATGCTTCAAATTCAGATATGACTCATATAGATTCTAAGTCAAATGGGATTGACTGTGTAGCTGGTAACCCTGAACAAGGTAAACACATTTCATCTTTTGGACAGAAAAGCGATTCCATCTACTTCAAGAAGCTCAACCAAGTCAAAATACTTCCGCCACTAATAATGAATGTCAGCTCAAATGCTACATTTATGCCACTCGATCAGTGCATGCGATGTCACCTGAAGCAACATGGCAATGAATCTGAAAGCCTGAATCAATTAGCAGATTACGAAATGGTGGGATCTTCTCAATATGAGTCATTCGCAAACACACATCCTTTATCTCCGGAAATATGGGAATTGGCGCGATTACTTGTCCAATGCAATGTAACAGAAAGTTTCAAGGTATGCAACCACTGCTTGGCGGCAAAGGTTTCATCATCCAATTGTCAAGCACTGAAAGATCGATGGGCAGGAATGATGACACTACCCAGGTTTAAACGTGATGGATACTGGATGGTAATCCCAGCCTCTGAACGAGAATCATTCCGAGCCTGTGTGAAATATTTCCTGGCATCACGTTATCAGTCTCCACGTCAAGTTTCATCGATTGGGTATCTCCTTGATCCAACAAGGGCACAAGTTCCATGACATCTGCCAATGTTTGACCATGATGTCAAAAGGCTTTAGCGGATAGTAATGTCAAATGTAGCTTTATGCACGTTTAATGGCCAATGAAGTCTAAGCTAGGCTTGTAGGATTTCGCTTCAGTAACATGTAGGGTATAAGTGCTCTTTTACTAGAAGATGTCAATTATACATTTAAAAAAATTGAAAAGTGATTGTAGATGAAGTAAGTACATTTAAAAAGAAGGGTATGCCCCGTAAATGTGAATTTAGGCTAGTCACGGAATGCTAGACTAGACGTAATTCTTTAAAGTGAGCCAATTTACGAGGTAAGTCAAGTTGATATCTTGAAAAAGATTCGTAACATCACTATGAGCAAGGAACATGTAGTCACAACATTTGATGATTATCCATAACAATGATGGCACAACTTCATGTCAAATGCAACACTTCTTGGAAGCCATGAAAGTGGAAACGTACCGAAAACTTACTTTATCTCAGCATTGAAGCTTTGAAGAGAGTCATGAATGATCCATAGGAAAAAAACATTATTTAAATTGAATCTAAATGAAGAAACACAGTGATCCAATAAGATAGAGCCCGGTGAAACGAGGATACTAGTTCAGCCCAGTGAATTATTGTCTAGTAGAAGAAATAGGAGACATCATTTGGTTAATTTTTTTAGGAGTGCCAAGCAACAGGGGGTTCAAATTCAAGATTTGATCTTAATCCCAAAAGGGCACGTTAAACATCCAGAGAATATGAGTTAGATGGAATTGCAGCTAAACTGTGTGAATGTACGGTTCGATTATGCTAAAGATTGACCATGAAATTTCGACTACGAAAGTGACATCGTTTTGAATTCAAATTTGTGAATTTTGGCAGTAAACCTTTGGACACAAGTACAATCTGGTCCTTGATGTCCAGACTAAGAGTTTGGAAAATAAGCGAAATGTAAAATTTGAATAAAGTGGCAAGGGTATAAACGAGTTAAATGAATTGGCAGAAATCGGATTTCATGTTTTTGTAAATAGGTGAAGATCACTCATGAATAGTATGTAAAAAGGGTTTCAAACAGCCATAAGACTCCATGGTTTTTATTTCATAACACTAAATGAAACGCTGATACCAAAAAAGTGCATCAAATTTGGAAAGGACCCGTTCTTCTTTAAGAAACAGCGTAAGCAGGGCTGTGATGATCAAAATTGAAAAACTATGCAACATACATATAATAGAATGGACATATTTGGATGTGATTGGCTATGGAACAATTCCAGATGATGAGGATCAAATAATTTCTTTTGTGAGCTTCATTGTAAGTGAACAATTGACACAAGATGTAACAAATAAACCAATAAGGATACTGGATAATCCAAATCTGGCCCCTTTTCGACTAACCGAAAATTCTCGTTGGATGGTTTGGAAATGATACATCTTGTTTGTCATGTCCAATGCATTTCAAGTTCTTTTAGTTACATCCTCATTGTCTTGGGTCGTTATCATATGGATCTTGAATAGATTACGAAGAAGAGCAAGATTTCTAGCCAAGAGAATAATTGATGATGGTCTTTTGCTCCAATCTGCTGGACCGCTATTACAAATGTTTCCTATGGAATGCTTGGACTGTCAAGAGAATCTTATCATTTCCTCAGCTCGTCATCGTTCTTCATCATGGATTGATTCTGATCGATGTATAAGATTGAGTCCTATGGAAAATCAGGTTGGAGGTTTTGGAATGAAAAAATCGCCCATGATAAGGATGCAACCACATTACATCTTAAAGCCAATGGTTACCAAGGAAAACCGTGGATTTCGAGAAGTTCTATTTTATGAACTCATGAATATTTCGTCAATTCCGAAAGATGAATGGAAAAATAAGCTTATAAGGAAGTTATATCGCACCGACAATTTGTCTCTTGTGGATCGAATCGGTTATTCGATTTTTTGGATGGACCATATTGTTGCCAAATCGAAACTGGTCGTTCAAGAATCTTGGAATACTATAACATGCAATTTAGAATTTTTGCGTCGATTGATCAACTTTACAGCATCATATTATGGCATGGTAGAAGCAACAACCATCACATCTGATACCTTGCTAACAGAAGCACGGTATATTTTATTACACGACATTACTTCTACATTTCAACATCCTTGTATCTTGGACCTGAAAATAGGAACACAATCATTCGAACCCAACTGCTCACGAGAAAAACAAGAAAAGGAATGGAACAAGTATGGTATATATCAACAGACGTTTGGGATTCGAATCGTGGGGATGCGAAAGTATGATCCATGGCATCCAGATGCCGATAAGAGCGGTTATCGATATTGGGACAAACCATTTGGGCGATCCTTGACAACTCGTATGGAGCTTCGAGATGCATTAAGAACCTACTTTTTACGACACGATGATACAAAGTCTCTTCGGATGGATGTGATATCTCATATTGAGTCCCAAGTATCAGAATTGCAAACTGTATTCCAAACAAACTCATCTTTGGCCTTTTATTCCAGTTCCATATTGATGGTTCACGAAGGAGCATTAGATTGGAATCATGCTACTGTCCGAATGATTGATTTTTGTCATGTCCGACGCCAACACGGTGGTGATAAAGGATACCAATTTGGTTTGCAAACCCTATT
The DNA here is from genome assembly GCA_900642245.1 of Fragilaria radians. NCBI lineage: Eukaryota > Bacillariophyta > Fragilariophyceae > Fragilariales > Fragilariaceae > Fragilaria > Fragilaria radians. Next base: position 18,405 of record CAAAJI010000195.1, read on the forward strand.
GACATTGTTACGTGACTTGCAAACAAATCCATAAGGGACTTTTGATGAAATTTGCAAGCGAATGCAGACCCTTTGACCTACATTTTTGATGTGAGTCCCATCCTTCATTGATTCAAAGACACCTTATCAAAGATGTTTATCTTATTTTGAGTCTTTTGCATGACATTGACCCTTTAGTCCACATCAGATCATTTGCAGTTGAGAGAATTTGAAAACGTTCATCAATATGAGAAAATATCATCCAATGTACTGGTTTCTCCATAGACTTTCACTCCCAGTCGTTGATACGTACGTTTGCACACCTAAAGTAGCCAATATGGTTGATCTATCCCAAAATCTGTAGACTACTGGAGATGTGCCTCAATAAATCTTTGGAAATTGTGTCTTTGAAAATCCCCTTCACGTTCTTAAGTCAAAATGATTTGGGCATTTTCTTGATTTCCATTGGCTTGATACCAGCACTCATGCCTTGGATGAATTCTGCTGATGCTCCTATAACCTCACAATGTTAAGGTATATGCACCATTAAGAATGCTATCCAAAACAGTGCAAGACATTTGTGAAAAAAGCTGTTCAGATGGGGAAATAAACATTCTTGAAAGGAGTGAGTGTTCCAATCTATCAGTATGCCCTCTTTGTAGCATATTTTTGATGAAAAAATATGTTTTGAATATCAAAGGCCAACAATTTTATAGAAAACAGCTGTTACAAAAATATAACTAAGCACTATTGGGGACAAGGATAAACTTCTTTTTCCATGGATGAGATTGGAGACAAGTCAAGTCTTTGTCTTTCCAAACTTGATACAAAGTCAGTAAATGATAATGAAAGAAACAAAATTCAGGAATTGCATTGTGGACAATTCAAAGCAAAATGTCAGAATTGCTGTATGTTTGAACAAGGAGCTTGTAAAGGGAAAACAAGGGGGATTGAATTGGTGGTGATAAAGACAGTAATTCCCCAACTACAATTTTTGGCAATTTTAATCTTCTGCATACATTAAGATGAATTAGTAATAGTAAAGCATATGGACGTTACTGCCATTTTGAGATCCAGAAGTGATCTCTCTTGGCCTATGCCTGCAATCAATATTATTCTCAAGTGCAGAGTCAAGCAAATTAACATTTCTTCCTTTGCTGTTATTTTGAAAAAAATCAACTATATGCTAGATCCCTGCCTCAGCCACTCAAGTATAGGCACAACACCAAAAGTGGGATTCAATCCAAGCAACTAAGTATTGAAAATATCCCTTACGTTCATTCCCCTTTAGGTATATTTGTTTAGGTTATCCATTAGGGATACTACTTATTCGAGATTGTGTGGTCAGAGTTAGTTCTAACCTTTTAAATTAGTAATCACAACTTTCAAGTGCAACTTTTGTTGACCTTTACTTTCATCTGTTTGATCAACTGAATAGAAGACTTTCTAACAACTTAGGAGTCTCAATTTATCCTTCAATAGGCTCAGTATCCTTATCATTTGTTAAAGCCTTGCCTACTATAGTCAGATAGATTTGAAACAGGAATCAAGATGATTGAAATTCATCCTTTTGTTAATGGTACCATTGATACCTAAAAAAAGAATCAAGATGATTGAAATTCATCCTTTTGGTAACTGTACCATTGATATCTGAAATAAAAGAAGAGTATTCATATGAAAAGTTTCTCAGAGCAATCGGGCATTGCAATGACATTTGCTTTAAAGATACGGCAACGATTTATTCATCGATTGGAATGGATTGATCCTGATGAATAGTCAAGAAATCACTGACTACATTATTTTGTAAAGTATTCAAGACCTGATATCAGCAAGGTTGATCAATTATGTTACGGCGACTGGGATAAGGATTCAGAAGGATTCAGAAACAGCAATACATATTACTTGATTCATCATTTACTTCTTCTTAAACGTAAATACTTTCTGGCATTTGAAGTGCTCCATAGTTGAGGCAGAGAAGACATCATATTAATTGTTTATTTGGCATTGCGATGATATAATTGAGCTTAAAGTGCTTTGACTGTCATCCAGATTTGCCTTGCTGCCACAAAAAGTTACTTCCTTTGAGAATATGTTGAAGATAGGTTCATTCAATTTGAATTAATGCGACCTAAGGCAGGCATCTCTGACATGTTAACGAAAAAAAAGGTTAATCAGGAGGCATACGAGAAGCAAGTAGTGGAGCTGCTGCTGATGTCCCTAAAGTCAAGTCTTGACAAAGAAGGATTGAATACTCAGGTAGAGTCCATCATGAGAAGTTGAATCATTATTGCGGGTTAAGATTATAATCATCCTCATCACACCTATAGAGTCCTTGATCCGAAAGACAAGATAACATTGATCACAAGGAATGTGGGGTAGTTAGGCAGAATGTTTGATGAAAATTTCAAGATTCAAGTAAAACAAAAACCTCAAGTACGCATGCTATGAGGTTGAAGAGTTATCATTGTGAAGGTTGGAGTGAAGGCAGAGGAAAGTTTAAAGTTGTATCAAGTTAACCTAGGAGAATCATTACGAGAAGCATCGCTTTAATTGATGTCTTGGATACAAGTTCCAGCTTTTCAGAGGAGGTGGAAAACGAGGGAACTTCCTGATTATGGGCAAAGAAACGGGATACCCACAAAGTTTCAAGGAATCTTTTTAACATCCAAATGAGACCAACTGGAAGGTTTGGAAAAAAGGGATCCAGAATGAAGTCTCACGTATGGCGAATACGAGAATTTGGAGAGTTGTAGATACGGGTTCAATTCCGGAGGTTAGGAGGCTGATTGGCAACAAATGGGTCCTCTAAGAGAAGTAAAATGAAGTTTTTAGGTTAGTTGGTTCGGGATACTCCCAGATTCTCGGAGTTGATTTCATCGAGAATTACTATGCTGTGGTAAATTTCTCAAGCTTCAGAATCATTATACTTCGGATCAGAAAGCTGAAGTTGAAAGCTTGTCCTTGGATGTTGAGACAGCGTGTCTGCATGGTAACCTGGATGACGATATCTCCATGAAAATTCCGGATGGATATGAGAGGAATTCAGGCTCCAAGAAAGAAGAAACTAGAGTTTGTAACTCGACAAGTTTCATATTGGCGTGACTCAAGCAAATAGGGAGTGGAATCGGACTTTGTAAATCTTGGCTTCAAAAAGAATGATATTGACCCTTGTATGCTTCTGAGGGAAGGTGTAAGGGTTTTGTGTGTTGTGTATTTATGTCAATAATGCAATCATAGCAAGTGAGGAAGGGCTGACTGAAGATACAATTGAGTGACTTGGACATGTTCAAAGTCCAGAAAAGTATTGCTGACTGCCTGGGGTGTGAAATCAATGAATGGATTGGTGAGATTGCTTCAAGTTAAAGGAGATCTGTGAATAAATTGTTTAATTTGAACACGATGGAAAAGGAAAATTGGGTTCTCCATGGTTTGAACCTTGGAGATGGAAAACGTTGATAAGCAGAAATGGTACGGATCAAACATTGGATGTCTTCTCTATCTTGTGAAGTTATACAGACTTGATATGGCTGTTCATAAATTATCCAAGGTTATGGATACAGCAGCACCAGGACATTTAAAGGAAATGGAAGTGATTGATCCAATTTGTCAGAAATACCGTTCAAGAATGAAGTTTTTGGATGACATACCTTAGGGAATCAAGTCATAAATCGGTAGTGACTATGCCGGGGACAAGGAAGGGGGGGAAGTGTAAATGGGATGACTATTTTAATTTCAGGAGTCCCTATCTCTTGGAAATCCAAGAGTCAAGCGACAATTAACCTATCAAGCCCCTAGTCAGAATGTGGCATTTGGCAATACAGTTCAAGAGGTGAAATTCATTTCGCAGGTCTTGGAGTCCCTTAGAATTGAGTTCAAGAAGCCAATTCAAGTCCATGCCAATAGTATTGATGTGATATCTTCTCTCAGAATAGAAATTCAAGGAAAGGACCAAGCATATTGATATAAAACACCATTGTACCACGGAGCTAGTTCTTAGGTTTGTAAAGTCAGAGGATAATGTGGCTGATTTGTTTACAAAGCACCTTAAAGGTTATTTTTTCATCGTCATGTGTTAAAGTTGGCTGGTGGATGAAATGAACAAAAAGGAAGGCTCCTATAGGATAAATATCATATGTCCATTTTCAATTTTTGGGAAGACTTATGAAACATATATGTGAAGACATTTTTTTAATTGGAGAAGAAGATAAGTCATTTAGTGGATATCTGGAGGAAGTGTGTGATTATTGAGAAGAAAGAGCTAGGATTAAGGTAAACGTACTTCTTAACATTAGTTTTGCAACCTCAGTTTTAAGCCCTTTAGAGGGTGTTTTTCTTTCTTTCAAGGGGTGTATAAAGCAGGAGATTATCATCTCCATTCAAAACTCAAAATTAAGTCTCTCACTCAAGTCTCGAAGCCTTCGAAGAAGGGTAGGGGGCGACGCCTCGCCAACTCACCTTGCCGCTCGCCTGGCGCGCGCCTCGCCTCTCGCCGAGTCAAACGGTTTTTACATAGGCGAGCTAGGCGAGGTCCGTATACCATTCATTTTTAATTTTTGAGAATGGAAAGCAAATCGTCGTTGTTAGAAGACCCTGGAGATGCTGTAAAGGATCTGATATGGCAGTTTTTCCTGAAATCAAAACAAAGCAATGACATCACAAGAAGGTATACAGCAAAATGTACTTTCTGTGATGAGGTATTTGATGGGAAAACATTGCTCATGAAGAAACACGGTCTGAACTGCAAAAAGATCAAAATGGATATCAAAGCACAAATTGTCTTAAAAATAAATGCAGACAATAATAAGCCTTTATCTTTGGGTACCACTTCAAAATTCTCAAGCTCTAAACTTGACAAGAGCATTACAAGCTTTGTTAGTCCTGCAAAACTATCCGAGAGGAACAAAGATGAGCTGGCAATGGCATTGGTCCGTGCATTCATAGCAGGACAAGTACCTTTTTGTTTTATGGATGGGTTTTGTTTTCAAGAGTTTGTTCACATGCTGAAGCCACAATGGAGCAACCTTGTCTGACTGTATGCTGCAGCTTTGGGCATCCAAGATAGAACATTAGTATCCGAAGATTATTTTACATTATTGTTGGATGGATGGACTGATGTGTCAAATAATTCTACCTATGGTGTGATGCTACTTCATGGCTATACAAATTCTGATGTGCTGGACATACTCAACTTGTCATCAAATCAGCACACTGCTGTTAATATATTGACAGAAGTTGAACTTTGTGTAAGTCAAAGCTGTGTCAAATGGAGTGCAATAAAATGCTGTGTGACAGATAGCCCTAGTAACATGACAAAATTTTGTTGCATACTACATGATACAAGGCCTCATATTGTAATGCTGCCATGTGCTCTCCATGTGCTTAACTTACTGGCAAAAGATGTGTGTAGATACATTCATGCTAAGTGTATTGTGAAGACAAAATGCCTTATAGTCAATTTCTTTACTTCTTCACAGGTGTGTTTTCATAAGTCAAAGGAATGGATCAGGAATGAGGAGAAGCATACTTTGTCAGCACTTTGTGAAACTTGATGGTATTCTATGACAAAGGTGTGCCTTGATGTTGCAACATGAGCAATTTTTTTGATTGTCTACATAAACAGGGTAAAGTTGATGGCTACCCTGCTGTAAAGAAAAACATCACAGATTTGATATCTCAACGCCACTTCACAGATAATGAGGACTTGCTCAAGGCTTTGAAACCAATAGCTGATGCACTTGGGACACTTGAGTCAATGTCTACTACCATTGCTTCAATTTTACTAAGTGTTCTTTGATTGCACGTGTCCTTGCCAAAACTATCCCAAACCAGTTCATTCAACATGCTACATATTGTCTTGCAGCTCGGGTGAAACAATATTTCATGTAGCCAATCTTTTTTGTGAGTCTTTTTTTGTCGCCCATGTATAGCAAATTTTGCATTTCCAAGCAATATACATTGGAGTGGATCATTCGTGAAATACTGGCACTTGCTTTTTCATGGGGTTTTAAAAAATGTGATTGCATTGCAATGAAACAAGGTCTTGTTGAGTATAATTCACACATCCACTAACTCTTAAAGGAAAAAGATCCAGTAACCTTTTGGTTGACAACTTCCAGATATCCTACAGCACTACGCAATTTCTCGGTCAATCTCTACAAGCTCAAAGGTCATGCAGCACCCCTAGAAACGTTATTTTCTGAAATGTCATACTGCAAATCAAAACTCTTTCTGCTGAGCAAAATTCAAAGAAGTTTGAAGCAGAAACAAAAATGAGAGAAGAAGAATTTTCTGAAGACAAATCAGCTATATCTGAATCTGTACCGGACCTTGTGTCTCAATTTGATGAGATCATTCAAGAAACAGATGAAATAGATGATGATAGTAGATTTACGCTTGACAGTATATTTGACTTCAACAAATTTGAAAGCTTCCAATGTGATGATGTGCAAAATAGTCATGATTACACTGAAGTAGATGAAGTCTTTACTCTGGAATATGTAATGTCCCTTTTGAAAGTATTGGAGGCTAATGAAAGATTTCAACAAAGATAAATAATGACGTATGATAACCTATGGGAAGATTTCATTCATAAATAAACCCTGAATGACAAGTGCACAATTGGATTGATAGGTTGAGCCAAACTAAACATTATAGCTCATGATTCCTTATTTATGATTAACATTAAGCTATTAATTTTAGAGTTATCTGGCAGTACAAGTTCCCTCGCCTCCCTCGCCTCCCTCGCCCTGACCTCTCCCAAGGCGAGCGCCAACAGCTCGCCAGCTCGCCGCTTGCCAGCTCGCCGCTTGCCAGGCCAAGTCGGTGCTCGCCTCCCACCCTACTTCGAAGCCTTGTAAGTTTTTGTTTTTATCAGACCGTGTTTGCTTTCATAGTATTACTTGACGACTTCGGTGTCGCATAGTGGGAGTAGATAACGGACTTCTGTTCCTCGGATAACGGAAAAACAGAAAAAGTGACCTCGAGATAGAATTCCTTTCATACTTAAAACAAAAACCAATTTTTACGATTACTCTGTGGAATCCTTGAAGGGCCAGAGAGGCGTTCCTGAAATTCTATATTCTATGCTCTGTGGAAGAGTGAATCCATTTTTAATTAACACACGGTCATTTACCTTAATCAAAATTCGGATGAGCACTTCCATAACACGAGATTTGCTTGCCAAAAGCACGGCACAATTGATGCTAACAAATCATAGCGATTTGTTCACTTTTGCGTATCACAATACAAGCCAAGTCGAACAGACAATGAAGGAAAGTATCGAAACGTCGGAACAGAAAAAAATTATCGAAGAAGCGTACGCACATGTGGAACAGAAGACAAACACGTTTTTGGATCCACTCTGGAAGGAGCTTGCTGAAGTCGTTGCCAAATGTCACTACACTAAATCAAATACTCCATGCAGCCAAAAGTTACGAAAAGTCCAAGTCAACGAAATGGTCTTAGCCATTGGATCTGATGAGCTACGATTGATTTGGAAGGAAAAGCAAGAACAAGCAGGAGGATCGAACAAGCTTTATTTGAAGAATTACATTCGAATTGTACCACCGAAACAACGAGTGATATTTCAAGAATATCGAGACAGTTTACTCAGCGGAAAAGGAGTTCATGTCTCGTACATCCCCAAACTTTCTCGAAAGTTGAGGGAATTGGGGTTTTTTGTTGCAAGATCTCGTCTCAAGATTTCCCATGGTAAAGGTGATTTTATGACGCATTTGAATGGATTCATCATCAACAAAGGTTCAGTCCAACTGCAATCCTTTTGGACGGAAAAGTCATCGCTTTCAACCATACAGAAGTATGGCTTTTGTCATACAATTCCACCACATTTGAGAGCTCTTTTCAATGACTATTGCAATGAGGTACAACGAAAGTTACGAAGTGGAGCAGAGATTGACCGAAATGTGTCAGATCAATATTCAGTCAAGGATGCTTCAAATTCAGATTTGAATCATTTAGATTCGAAGTCAAATGGGATTGACTATGAAGCTGGTAACCCTGAACAAGGGAAACGCATGACATCCTTTAGACCAAACCACGAGCTTATCTTCTTTGAGAAGCTCAACCAAGTTGCAATGTATGTCGACTCAAACGCTGCATTTATGCCACTCGATCAGTGCATGAGATGTCACCTGAAGCAACATGACAATGCATCTGAAAGCCTGAATCAACTAATTGATGACGAAATGGTCGGATCTTCGCAATATGAGTCATTCTCAAGAGCATACCCCTTATCTCCGGAGATATGGGAATTGGCGCGATTACTTGTCCAATGCAATGTCACAGAAAGATTCCAGGCATGCAACCACTGCTTGGCGGCAAAGGTTTCATCATCTGATTGTCAAGCACTCAAAGATCGATGTGCAGGAATGATGACACTACCCAGGTTTCAACGTGATGGATACTGGATGGTAATCCCAGCATCTGAGCGAGAATCATTCCAAGCCTGCATGAAATATTTCCTGGCATCACGTTATCAGTCTCCACTTCAAGTGTCAGCAGTCACCTATCTCCTTGATTCGACGAGGACGCAAGTTCCATGACATCCGCCGCCATGAGAATTGAGAGTACTGTCAAATCTAACTGCATGCACATTTAGTGACTAATGAAGTCTAGTCTTCTAAAATATGGTTTAAGTAACCTGTAGGATCCAAGTGCCCTTACCATTTGTACTCCTAAACAATATATAGAAAAGTGATTGTATACGAAGTAAGCACAACAAAAAGTTGGGGTACTTATCATTATCGGCAAAGAAAGTTTTGCATTGCTGGCTGATCAATGTTTTTCTCAATGCTCACAAACAAATCGTTTTGTACTCCGAAAACCGCTGTGTATACTAATTATTTACCTGTTTCATGGAAAATGTTAGTATGGTCGATTAACTAAATGGGAGCTTGGTTGTTAGATTCCAGCTTACCACGGAATTTTATTCTAAGGTCTCAATACTTTATCATGGCTCTTGAACATGTTACATGTCATACTTTATCATGTCTCTTGAACATGTCACATGTCATCCTTTATCATGCCTCTTGAACAGGTTACACGTCATCCTGTCAAGATGCTATTAGAATGATGTAAAGATGAAGGAACCCTAGGAGAAAATGTATTTGATTTTGCAGCAGAAGCACAACACTTACGTTATAGGTTTGACCCAAAAAGCAACTGTTGATTGTTCAAGCAAAGGGAATTATATTACCTGTTTGATCACAAGATGATCAAAACAATTGCAATCGCAATATCGCTCAGCTGAATCATTCAGCTTAGATTTTTTGCCTTCCAGATATGTCAGAGGAATTAAATGTTCACTGTGAGGGGCATGATCTTTTTTCCGCATATCAAGATTGCAGAAAAAATTCAAAGAATCTAGCGTATAAATTAATATTTCAATTATTCACCAACATCCGAAACAATTGGGAAATAAATCCCTACACTTTGAAGCGTTTCTAACTTCCACCGTGATATCGGTAGATTCTGGTGTGCTTCCCTAACCTTGCGGTGTTCAGAATTAATGAATAAGCTTACTTTGATATTTCAGACCACACGAAACAATCTCAGCAATTTCCATCCTCTAAAAATATATTTTTCATATTGCTTTGGCCAGTTCCCAATTGTTGCATCCTTTAAAAAAACCCAATCTTATGCATATTGACCTCAACAGGAAACTTTAAATGTATCAACAGGATCTTTAAGACTCCAGCAATGTAAAGAACTTCAATAACAACGTCAGAGATGGCTGTGTATTTTGCCTCAGATAAAGTTAAGTCAGTACTCCTTTAAATCCAAGAAATTGCTTCACTACATGACAAAATCTGTCGTCGTTTTCTTGTCTCAATATCACCTGCAAATGCGGAATCAGATTATGATCCTTAAAATCAGGTTTGAGGATGAGCTGACTGTTCATTTTCTTTCTCAGCGAACATTGTCACATTACATAATACCAATTTGATCAATATAACACTCATTAAGAAGCTTTGCTTCTTTTGTCAATAACCTTTGAGAGTGCACACACGCTATTTGCTAGCTCAGATTATGAGTGTTTTCAAACGTAAAGCAAAGATGCAACTTCCAATCTGAACTTGGTTTATTCTTCATCACCCAAACTCCTTCTTCCTTGTACCCAAGAATGTGCGTTCTAGCATTGGTCTGCTTTGTAATCCTGCAGTTACTTGATTGCACATTTGACACTTGTTAACATTTTCATGATCAAATCAGGTTGAGACACACTTTTTATATATTCCTGTAATGGAAATCAATACAAGCAATATAGCTAAAGCCCATCATTAGATTTCTATTTTGTGCCAATTCCCTTTCTTGTTTCAATCCTCACGCTATACTTTACCATTTACTAGTACTTTTGCGTTATGGAATCTCTCCACCCCTTTTTCATATTTCTTCGTTTGTATGTTCCCACACTTCCCTTAATGTGACACGCACTAATCCAGGTACGAATAAAAGTGTTTATATGGACCTTCTAAAGTAAAAAATTTAATCTTTTCAATTCTTATTTTAAGCTTAACGCTTATTCAGCAGATGTTTCATATGCAGTTACAGTAGCAATTGTTTAATCTTAACTTTTACACCAATTTTGTTTCTTATAGGTTCATCCCTATCATCTTAAAGGACTTTGGATTCATCAGGATGTCTGTTCAAAAACTGCAAATTCATCAAACCTTGTGAGAGTATGTTCATGTTCAGGGTCTTTACCATAAAACTTCTTGTGGTGAGACATTTTTCCTTGTCAACATAGATTATAAAATAGTCTGATTTCGTGGCTGTAATGCCCCTTCGGTCCACAACATATTTCTTTGTTAATCATTAAGGCCCTCTCAATTCATTATAGCTCTCATACAACCGCATAGAGCTACAAACGCTCTTTCATCTTTCCCGTTTTGCTGGGAATAGGATTATTTGCTCTATTTCTTCGAATGAGAACAAGTCTGGCCCTTTTTTGACAATTTCGATACATATTGTGGAATCCTTTTTGCATTGCGTCTCTATCATGATTATAATTACCACTTGTATCGCATTTCCCTTTTTCAATCAAATATAACAGGATCAGATCTAATCCCTATGTCAGAACATCGCTCCCTCATATGTTTGAATAAGTGTTATACATTCTTTTGAGGGGATATGAAAAGTCAAATCGCCATCTTCTATAATGCCTAAATGTTTTGAGACACTACTTTTAACGCAAGTGAACTCATCCACAAATCAGGTTCTTCTTGACCACTAGAAATGTTGGAGTAGCGGAATTTTTGTTTAAATTGTACCTTTGCAGCGCACCCTTTCGCTTCAAATCTTTCTTGAATTTCTCCCCTGCTATTCTGGCTTCTCCATCATGGAATTTTTTAAAGCGGAATCATCTATGTTTCGAGGCTTGAATATCTAATAATCTCGTTTGATCAGACTCGATAGGCTTGATTAACTTTTGAAACCTCTTGCGGATATCACCTAAAAGTATTTTCGGACCAGCCGTTACAATCTTCATCTTTTCCTGAAAAATGCAATACTCTAATTGATCTCAATTAATCTTCCATTTTGCTTCTTATTTGTAGTTGTGCACTTGCTATCGCAATTGGAAAATTAATTGTTTTAGTAGCATCACTAGTAGTTGGTGCTTGCTTTGCTCCGCAGAGTTAACTATTTAGCAAAAGAGAATTTATCTTTAACTTTTTTCATTTCCAGCAATAATTTCGACATGCATTTTTTTAATTGTTAATTGTGAGTCTAGAATTTGTAGGTCATACAATCTGATGCATGACACAATATTCAAGTTTTACTACTTGACCTACCACGTCATAGGTCTCTACGGTTGCATTCAACATCACAGAACTTAAAGTAAATTATACCATTGATTTAGCATTGGCATTAGGAGGGTGTAAAGGAAGTAATTTCATTTTTTCCTTATTAAAACTATGGTTTAAAGATATATGTTAACATAGAAGTTAGTTTCATTTTCCCCTATTAAACAATGGTTTAAAGAAATATTTCAGCTTTTTCTTGTGCTATTGTTGTAGAAGTAATTGGTGCTGCTGTCATTGGAACGTCAAAGATTATCGGTGAAAAAATAAAAATAAAGCTGTTGGGGCAAAGTCAATATCGTTGTTTTGTTAGCTTTATAAGATGTATTCTTCACTTGTTTGACAGTTTAAAAAATGAGAAAAGTGAAGAATTAATAAAAAAAGAATCATCCCAAAGATACAACAATACAATTGATCCTTATGATTAATGCCATTTAAACCAGTTACAGTTAGACTTAAGATTAAGAAGCACAAAAGATCTTTTTCCTCAATTTATACGAAAATTGTTATTTATTTATTCATTGTTTTGAAGGAATTTCATATATTTGTAGATTAATATTGCAATTAGATCTATCCAAAATTCAGTATCATTTGAATGACAATTGAGTTAAATGTTCCATAGTTTACGACTGGAAGTCTCGACAACATTCTAGTTTATAATTCTGGATGAAAGTAGGATGGAATTATTTTATTTCTTCCTACATTTCCTTCAGATACCATTCGAATTAGCCATATCCCTATTGATTTTACTCTCTCAATGATCACTTTCTCGAGCATTACTGTACTGGCATAAAGGTTAAGGGGTAGCACCGGCCTTATCGGATGTGAAATTTTTTTAGTAGTAGGACTAGTAGTTGGTGCTTGCTTTGCTCCACAGATTGAACTATTTTGCAAAAGAGAATGTATCTTTGAGTTTTTACATTTCTAGCAGTAATTATGACAAAGATTTTTATGGTTGTAATTACTACCCTATATTTAAATCAGATACGGTTCGATCCCTGTTGATTTTCAACTGTAAACTCTATACTCGTACTCGATCACTTTCTAGAGTATTACTGTGCTGACAAAACGCACAAGGGTTAAGGGGTTGCAACGGCCAGATATGTGAAACTTTTTAGTAGTAGGACTAGTAGTTGGTGCTTGCTTTGCTCCGCAGAGTTAACTATTTTACAAATGAGAATGTATCTTTGAATTTTACATTTCCACTACGCCAAAGATGTTTATGATTGTTATTAGTGAACCTATTTACTACTTGATCTAACATGTCATTGGTATCTACAGTTGAATTCAACATCACAGAACCTAAAGCAAATTATCCCATTGATTTAGCATTGGCATTAGGAAGGTGTGAAGGTAGTAATTTCATTTTTTCTATTAAAACTATGGCGTAAAGACATATTTTAGCTTTTTCTTGCGCCATTGTTGTAGAAGTTATTGGTGCTGCTGTTATTGGAACGACAAAGATTATCGGTGAAAAAATCAAAATAAAGCTGTTGGTACAAAGTCAATATCGTTGTTTTGCTAACTTTATAATTTGTATTCTTTAATTGTTTGAAAGTTTAAAGAATAAGGCAAATGAATGATTAATACAATAAGAATCATCCCAAACATACAACAAAATAAGTGATCCATATGATTAATGCCTTTTAAACCAGTTATAATTAGACTTAAGATTAAGAAGCACAAAAGATCTTTTTCCTCAATTTAAAGGAATAGTGTTATTTATTTTTTCATTGTTTTGGAGGAATTTCATTTAGTTGCAGATTAATATTGCAATTAGATCAATCCACATTTCAGTAGCATTTGAATGACAATTGAGTTAAATGTTCCATAGTTTACGACTGGAAGTCTCGACAACATTCTAGTTTATAATTCTGGATGGAAGAAAGGAATTATTAGTTTACTACCCAATATTTAAATCAGGTAGGGAATTAGCTGTATCCCTATTGATTTTAGTCGTTCAACTCGATCACTTTCTCGAGTATTACTGTACTAACAAAGGTGTAGCAACGGCCAGATCGGATGTGAAACTTTTTTAGTAGTATAACTAGTAGTTGGTGCTTGCTTTGCTCCACAGAGTTAACTATTTTACAAAAGAGAATGCATCTTTGAATTTTTACATTTCCAGTATTTTTTTGTGAACCTATTTACTACTTGATCTAACATGTCAGTGGTATCTACAGTTGCATCATTATCACAGAACTTTAAGTAAATTATACCATTGATTTAGCATTGGCATTAGGAAGTTGTAAAGGTAGTAATTTCATTTTTTCTATTGAAACTATGGTTTAAAGGCTTATTTTAGCTTTTTCTTGCGCCATTGTTGTAGAAGTTATTGGTGCTGTTGTTATTGGAACGTCAAAGATTGTTGATGAAAAATCAAAATAAAGCTCTTGGTACAAAGTCAATATTGTTGTTTTGTTAACTTTATAAAATGTATTCTTTACTTGTTTGACAGTTTAAAAAATAAGGCAAATGTAAGAAACATACAATATGACTCATCCCAAACATACAACATCAATATAGGTGATCCATATGATTCATGCCTTTTAAACCAGTTACAGTTAGACTTAAGATTAAGAAGCACAAAAGATCTTTTTCCTCAATTTAAAGTAATAGTGTAATTTATTTTTTCATTGTTTTGAAGGAATTTCATTTAGTTGCAGCTTAATATTGCACTCAGATCTAACCACATTTCAGTAGCATTTGAATGACAATTGTGTTGAATATTCTACATAGTTTTTGGTAGGATCGTTTGAAATAGCTATATCCCTATTGATTTTAGTCGCTCACTCTGTAAACTTTGTACTCGTACTCGATCACTTTCTCGAGTATTGACTTAACAAAATGCACAAGGGTTACGGGGTAGCACCGGCCAGATCGGATGTGAAATTTTTTTAGTAGTAGGATATATATATTATAGTAATAACTAGTAGTTGGTGCTTGCTTTGCCACGCAGCTACAATAATTTAATGCACGATCAGTACGCAACAATTAGTTTTCATAATCTATTTCCTTTTCCGGCTTTAAATGTGCAATAATAATTATGCCATATATTTAATTAGAATTGTTTTTGTTAACGCAGAATTTACTAATCATAGTATAAGGACTGTCTCTGTGACTTACTCAACTATACCAATGATTAGCAACATTGTTGAAAAAGTACAAGGATAGATGTTGGCACTCTTTGGACCATCATTATTATTCCATCATTATTGTAGAAGCCATTACTGCTGGTCTTTTGGAACATCAAAATAATGTTGCTGCTGTTGGAGAGTCTAAGCTGTCAATTCAAAATAATGTTGTCGCTGTTGGGAAGTCAATATCGTTATTCTGTTTGATTCAGTTCTATCTATTATTGCCTTGTATGAGATTCAAGATAAGTGAAGTATAATAACATTCAACCCAAAATTCTAACAATGTTTTTGATCCATTTGATGAATACTGTTGAAAGCAGTGACAGAGTAAGTCAATTATTGAATATGGAACTATAGATATGAAAGATCTTTGCTTGATTTTCAAAGGAGTGCAGTTTTTAATTCTCTTAATGATCAGATCAAATCTTTTTTTAATTGCAGTTTAATATCACTATTAAAAGCATTGTTTGTTTGCACGGCATCGACAATGCACTCTAGCCCGTACTCGTACTCGATCCCTCACTCGAGTATGCAATTAGCAAAGCCATTTTACAGCACAGAGGGGTTAGGGGTTAATAAATCGAGTTAATACATCGCAGGGAGCAGAAATCGGATGACGGCTAGACCGGATGTGAAACTTTTTTAGTAGTAGGACTAGTAGTTGGTGCTTGCTTTGCTCCGCAGATTGAACTATTTTGCAAAAATAGAATGTATCTCTGAATTTTTACATTTCCAGCAGTAATTATGACAAAGATTTTTATGGTTGTAATTTGTGAACCTAGAATTGGCAGGTCATTATTAAGCTTTTTCTTGCGCTATTGTTGTAGAAGTTATTGGTGCTGCTGTTATTGAAACGTTAAAGATTGTCGGTGAAAAAATCAAAATAAAGCTGTTGGTGCAAAGTCAATATCGTTGTTTTGTTAATTTTATAAGATGTATTCTTAGCTTGTTTGACAGATTAAAAAATGAGACAAATGAATGATTAATACAAAAAGAATCATCCCAAAGATACAACGATATAATTGATCCATATGCTTAATGCCTTTTAAACCAGTTATAATTAGACTTAAGACTCAGAAGCACAAAAGATCTTTTCCCTCGATTTAAAGGAATATTGTTATTTATTTTATATATTTGTTTTGAAGGAATTTCATTTAGTTGCAGATTAATATTGCAATTAGATCTATACACAATTCAGTAGCATTTTGAATGACAATTGCGCTAAATATTCTACAGTTTTCAACCAAAAGTCTTGACAATATTCTAGTCTATAATTCTGGATGAAAGTAGGGTTATTATTTTACTAACTTACCTATATTTAAATCAGATACATTTCGAATTAGCTACATCCGTTTTGATTTTAGTCGCTCAGTCTGTCAATTGTAAACTCTGTATTCGTACTCGATCACTTTCTCGAATATTACTGTGCTGACAAAACGCACAAGGGTTAAGGGGTTGCAACGGCCAGATCGGATGTGAAACGTTTTTAGTAGTAGGACTAGTAGTTGGTGCTTGCTTTGCTACGCAGGGTTACCTACTTTAAAAAAGAGAATCATATCTTTGAATTATTACATCTCCAGCAATAACTGTGACAAAGATTTTCATTATTGTTATTTGTAAACTTCATTACACATAATATAAGTTTTACTATCTGACCTAACATTGGTGCTTTACTTTGCTCTGCAGAGTTAAGTATTTTATTGTATCTTTGAATTTTTACATTTCTATTGTTCTTTGTGAACCTAGAATTTGCAGATCAAACAATCTGATGCATGACACAATATTTAAGTTTTTCTACTTGATCTAACATGTCATTGGTATCTACATTTGCATTCAACATCACAGAACTTAAAGTAGATTATAACATTGATTCAGCAATGGCATTATGAAGGTTTGCTTGTTTGACACTTTAAAAAATTAGACAAATGAAGGATTAATACACTAAGAATAATTCCAAAGTTACAACAATATTTTTGATCCATATGATTGATGCCTTTTAACCAGCTATAATTTGACTTAAGATTAAGAAGCACAAAACATCCTTTCCCTCGATTGAAAGGAATAGTGTTATTTAATTTTTCATTGTTTTGAAAGGAATTTCATTTAGTTTCAGATTAGTATTGCGATTAGATCCATCCACATTTCAGTAGCTTTTGAATTGATTCTAGGTTACGAAAGTAATTATTATTTTCCTACCTTACTACCGAATATTTTAATGAGGTACCGTTTGAATTAGCTACATCCCTATTGATTTAGTCGCTCATGACTCTGTACTCGTACTCGATCACTTTTTCGAGAATTACTGTACTAACCAAACGCACAAGGTTTAATGGGTAGCACCGGCCAGATGGGTAGTAGTGTAGAAGATAATAGATAGATTACGAAGGCTCTAAAATGCGTAAGAAAACCCGTTACTGGAATGACTTTAACCTTACGAATTTAATCATCCAAAAGGTAATCGTACTTAAGTGATTGTTTGAAGTATCTAGGCACTTCGGACTTTTATAAATACTTAAAAAATGGTGTCTTATTTAATTCTCTTCTACGACTAGGTGCATCGATGACATCTCAAATTGTGGGGAGTATCCGTTTACTCGGATTGATCGGTGAATTGAGGTAAACGGTTTTTATTTATCCGCTTATCGAAGACTTATCAATTTTATTCTTCTCCAGTGACCAAAGATTTGATATCCTTGAAAATATTTTTATAAAAACCATTGTTCACGATTACTCTTAGGAATCCTTGTGGAGAACCAGAGTGGCTTTACTGAAATTCTGAAGTATTCTCCGATCACTGGAAGAGTGAATTAATTTTCAATTAACACTCGGTCATTTACCTTAATCGAAATTCTGATGAGCATTTCTATATCACGAGATTTGCTTGCCAAAAGCACGGCACAATTGATGCTAACTAATCATAGCGATTTGTTCACTTTTGCGTATCCCAATACAAGCCAAGTTGAGCTGTCAATGAAGGAAAGTATCGAAAATTTGGAACAGAAACAAATTATCGAAGAAGCGTACGCGCATGTAGAAAAGATGACGAACACGTTTTTGGATCCACTCTGGAAGGAGCTTGCTGAAGTCGTTGCCAAATGTCACTACACTAAATCAAATACTCCATGCAGCCAAAAGTTACGTAAAGTCCAAGTCAACGAAATGGTCTTAGCCATTGGATCTGATGAGCTACAATTGATTTGGAAGGAAAAGCAAGACCAAACAGGAGCATCGAACAAGATTCATTTGAAGAACTACATTCGAATTGTACCACCGAAACAACGAGTGATATTTCAAGAATATCGAGATAGTTTACTCAGCGGAAAAGTAGTTCATGTGCCATACACCCCCAAACTTTCTCGAAAGTTGAGGGAATTGGGTTTTTTTGTCGCAAAATCTCGTCTCAAGGTCTCACATGATAAGGGTGATTTTATGACACATTTGAATGGATTCATTACTAGCAAAGGTTCAGTCCAACTGCAATCCTTTTGGAAGGAAAAGTCATCGCTTTCAACCATACAGAAGTATGGCTTTTGTCATGCAATTCCACCACATTTGAGACCACTCTTCAATGACTATTGCAATGAGGTACAAAGAAAGTTACGAAGTGGAGCAGAGATTGACCGAAATGTGTCAGATCAATATTCAGTCAAGGATGCTTCAAATTCAGATTTGAATCATTTAGATTCGAAGTCAAATGGGATTGACTGTGTAGCTGGTAACATTGAACTTGGTAAAAACATTGCATCTTTTGGACAGAAGATCAGCCCTATCAACTTCAAGAAGCTCAACCAGGTCAAAATGCTTCCGCCACCAATAGTGAATGTCCGCTCAAATGCTACATTTATGCCACTCGATCAGTGCATGCGATGTCACTTGAAGCAACATGGCAATGAATCAGAAAGCCTGAATCAACTAATAGATGACGAAATGGTCGGATCTTCTCAATATGAGTCATTCTCAAACACACTTCCCTTATCTCCGGAAATATGGGAATTGGCGCGATTACTTGTCCAATGCAATGTAACAGAAAGTTTCCAGGTATGCAACCACTGCTTGGCGGCAAAGGTTTCATCATCTAATTGTCAAGCACTCAAAGATCGATGGGCAGGAATGATGACACTACCCAGGTTTCAACGTGATGGGTACTGGATGGTAATCCCAGCCTCTGAGCGTGAATCATTCCGAGCCTGCGTGAAATATTTCCTGGCATCACGTCATCAGTCTCCACTTCAAGTTTCGTCGATTGGGTATCTCCTTGACCCAACAAGGGCGCAAGTTCTATGACATCTGACAATGTATGATCATGATGACAAAAGTCTTTAGCGGATAGTAATGTCAAATGTAACTTTATGCACATTTAATGACCAATGAAGTCTAAGCTAGGCTTGTAGGGTATAAGCGCTCTTTTACTAGGCGACGTCAATTTTACATTTAAAAAAATTGAAAAGTGATTATAGATGAAGTAAGTATATTTAAAAAGTAGGGTAACTTATGCTTAATTAACGAGCCTTGGTTTTTTGTGGCAGTTAAGTTAAATTCGTGTTTACACTCCATCTACCTCTCTCTATATCCTGAATATTAACTTGCTTCATGAAAAATGCTATGAAGAAAACCAAATGGGAATCGGAGTGACATTTAATGTTATCGAGTCATAATTCTTTAACCGGTGTGGTTCAAATGTGTTTTGTTTGCCATCTCAGGACGGAAAAAGTGATGAGCTAGTTGTTAAGGATGACGCATGCAGCCAAACTTGAAATCCATTTATAAGAAATGAGAATATAGGCTGGTCACAGAATGCTAGAATAGAATTCATTCTTTAAAGTGAGCCTATCTACGAGGTAAGTCAAGTTGATATCTTGAAAACAAATTAGTAAATTCACTATGTGCAAGGAACTGAGTAGTCACAACATTTGATGACTATCCATAACAATGATGGCACAACTTCATGTCAAATGCAACACTTCTTGGAAGGCATAAAAATGGAAACTTACCGAAAACTTACTTTATCTCAGCATTGAAGCCTTGAAGAGAGCCATGAATGAGAAAGTTTAAAGAATGGTAATAAAAAGGAATACCTGAGCTGTTACAGTAATGGCTTTCATAAAGGAAAAAGCATTGAATACTTGCCAGATGGAATTTCTCTCCTTATTGCATGCTGCATAATGAGGAAAAACAGAATTCGACAGTGTTCCATAGGAAAACGTAGCAATATTTAAGTTGAATCTAAATAAATACATGCAGTGATCCAATAAGAGAGGGCACGGTGAAACGAGGATACTAGTTCAGCCCAGTGAATCAATGTGCTACTAGAAGAAATAGGGGACATCATTTGGTTAATTGTTTGAGGAGTGTCAAGCAACAGGGGGTTAAAATTCAATATTTGATCTTAATCCCAAAAGGGTACCTTAAATGAATGTACAATTTGTTTACACGAAAATTCGACTACGAAAGTGACATCATTTTGAATTCAAATTGTGAATTTTGGCAGTCAACCTTTGGACACAAGTACAATCAGGTTCTTGATATGCAATCTAAGTGTTTGGAAAACAAGCGAAAAGTGGCAGGTGCAGCCACTAGTTCAATGAACTGGCAGAAATCGGATTTCATGTTTTTGTAAGTAGGTGAAGATCACTCATGAATAGTATGTAGAGATGCGTTTCAAACAGCCATAAGACTCCATGGATTTTATTACATAACACTAAATGAATAGATGATACCAGAAAAGTGCATCAACCCCTAACGCCTAAACCACAACAAGGATACTGGATAATCCAAATCTGGCCCCATATCGACGAAGATTTTGGCCGAAAGGGAGGACCATGATATCTTGTTTGTCATGTCCAATGCATTTCAAGTTCTTTTGGTTACATCCTCATTGTCTTGGATCGTTATCATATGGATCCTGAATAGATTACGAAGAAGAGAAAGATTTCTAGCCAAGAGAATAATTGATGATGGTCTTTTGCTCCAATCTGCTGGACCGTTATTACATATGTTTCCTATGGAAACCTTGGACTGTCAAGAGAATCTTATCATTGCCGCAGCTCGTCATCGTTCTTCATCATGGATTGATTCTGGGCGATTCGTAAGATTGAGTCGTATGGAAAATCAGGTTGGAGGTTTTGGAATGAAAAAATCGCCCATGATAAGGATGCAACCCCATTACATCTTAAAGCCAATGGTTACCAAGGAAAACCGTGGATTCCGAGAAGTTCTATTTTATGAACTCATGAATATTTCTTCAATTCCGAAAGATGAATGGAAAAATAAGCTTATAAGGATGTTATATCGCACCGACAATTTGCCTCTTATGGAACGAATCGGTTATTCGATTTTTTGGATGGACCCTATTGTTGCCAAATCGAAACTGGTCGTTCAAGAATCTTGGAATACTATAACATGCAATTTAGAATTTTTGCGTCGATTGATCAACTTTACAGTATCATATTATGGCATGGTAGAAGCAACAACCATCACATCTGATACCTTGCTAACAGAAGCAAGGTATATTATATTACACGACATTACTTCTACATTTCAACATCCTTGTATCTTGGACCTGAAAATAGGAACACAATCATTCGAACCCAACTGCTCACGAGAAAAACAAGAAAAGGAATGGAACAAGTATGGTATATATCAACAGACGTTTGGGATTCGAATCGTGGGGATGCGAAAGTATGATCCATGGCATCCAGATGCCGATACGAGCGGTTATCGATATTGGGACAAACCATTTGGGCGATTCTTGACAACTCGTATGGAGCTTCGAGATGCATTAAGAACCTACTTTTTACGACACGATGATACAAAGTCTCTTCGGATGGATGTGATATCTCATATTGAGTCCCAAGTATCAGAATTGCAAACTATATTCCAAACAAACTCATCTTTGGCCTTTTATTCCAGTTCCATATTGATGGTTTACGAAGGAGCATTAGATTGGAATCATGCTACTGTCCGAATGATTGATTTTTGTCATGTCCGACGCCAACCCGGTGGTGATAAAGGATACCAATTTGGTTTGCAAACCCTATTGTCATTGTTACGTGACTTACAAGCAGACTCATAAGGGACTTTTGATGAAATTTGCAAGCGAATGCAGAACCTTGACTTACATTTTTGATGTGAGTCCCATCCTTCATTGATTCAAAGACAACTTATCAAAGATGTTTATCTTATTGTGAGTCTTTTGTATGACATTGACCCTTTAGTCCACATCAGATCATTTGCAGTTGAGAGAATTATGAAAACATTCATCAATATGAGAAAATATCATCCAATGTACTGGTTTCTCAATAGACTTTCACTCCCAATCGTTGATACGTACGTTTGCACACCTAAAGTAGCCAATATGGTTGATCTATCCCAAAATCTGTAGAATACTGGAGATGTGCCTCAATAAATCTTTGGAAATTGTGTCTTTGAAATCCCCTTCACGTTCTTAAGTCAAAATGATTTGGGCATTTTCTTGATTTCCATTGGCTTGATACCATTGCACATACCTTGGGTGAATTCTGCTGATGTCCCTAGAACCTCACACTGTTAAGATATATGCACCATTAAGGATGCTATCCAAAACAATACAAGACATTTGTGAAAAAATGATTTTTAGCTGTTCAGATGGTGAAATATGCATTTTTGAGAATGAGAGTGTTTCAATCTGTCAGTATGCCCTCTTTGTGGCAAACCACCTAAGTGTATTTTTGATGAAATAATATGTTTTGAATATCAGAGGCCAACTTTTTTTAGAAAACAGCTGTTACAAAAATAAAACCAAGCACTATTGGGGACAAGAATAAACCCCTTTTACCATTGATGAGATTAGAAACAGTCAAGTCTTTAGCTTTATCAAGTTGATACAAATTCAGTGAAGGATAATGAAAGAAACATATTTGGGAATTGCTTTGTGGACAATTCAAAGAGAAATGTCAGAATTGAAGTATGTTTAAACAATGAGCGTGTAAAGGGGAAAACAAGGTGGATTGAATTGGTGGTGATAAAGAAAGTAATTCCCCAACTACAATTTTTGGCAAAAATAATCTTCTGCATGAGTTAAATATGAATTTGCAATAGTAAAGCATATGGATGTTACTGCCATTTTGTGATCCATGAAGAGATCTCTGTTGGCCTATGCCTGCAATCAATATTAATTGTCTCAAGTACTGCAAAAAACTCGCATTTTCCAGGTTTCTTGGTGAAAAAGAATTGTGGCGATTCCCCCCCCCCTTTGAATTGTGCCAAAGTTCAAAAGTATTGTGGCCATAATTCTTTTTTGACATGTCAAGCCTATTATTCTAAACAGACACTATGACGAGTGCTCCTGTTGATGTTACCAGTATTGGAAATCGGAATTTATGGTTTTAATGCTAGTACTTATGTCAGCCATAAATTTCTAATTCAATTAAAGTTGCTTAGGTTTTGTCATTTTGGTGTGATAAAAACAAAAACTTAGGGCAAAAATTAGCCTATCACAAATACAATAACAATAGTTTTAGTCCCTAACTAATTTCCGGGTTCTTTTGCCGTGTACCATCTGCGTGTTTTGCTGCTGGTGCTTGCTTTAGCCTGCCACGAAAGGAAATTTCAATATTTTGCCAATTTGCGCAGCAAAAGACATTTTAAGCCGCACAAAAATCATGTCGGATCGAGAATTGAGCCCCGCAGCACCTCCATGAAATTGATGGTATAACTCCCTTTTACAGGAGTGAGAAAGGTGGACCACTAGGGAGGCTCAGTCTTGAGTCTTCTTTCGAAAGTGGTCCGCCTTTTCTTGATAGCGCGGATGCCAGAGACCCTCCAACAATGCTACAAAGTCAAGCCTGCAATGGCTTTCATCGTTTGAAATCTCATTTTCCGAGTCATCAGATGTGGTATCCGGTTCAGTTGAACTATCAACCACTAACCCAATAACTTGTAAGAACGAGATATCCTCTAAAAAGGGTACAAGAAGGAGGGAGTGCAACAGGTTAGTGATAGAATTAAGCATGGAATAAAAATCAACAAATTGAATTTATTTTTTTATTTTTTGAGGCAAATATGGGCTTCGCGTTTTGCGTCACAATGTTACTGCCATGTATCGCAGTTCACACATTTTTCGTACGCGAATTGGTGCAGTCGAGGTGGGAATCTGGTAATCCATTGTCAAAAACATGATTATTATGAATCTATTATCGGAAAATATAGCAGCCTACAATATGATTTTAATTCAAATGTATTGAAGTCTAAGAATTATCCAAAAAGTATGCACAAATTTGTTGAAAGAACTTTAAAAGCAATCAATTTTACAACACGAAAATCGTCCATGGCTCAAAAAGTTCCTGATAACTGGAAGAAACTTGCTCTAGACGGTGCAGAGCGAGTCAGAACGCTATTTTTGAAAGAAAAGGTTGAAGTTTTATTGGCTGCGGATGAAATTTTCATGAAGTTTCACGAAAAGGACGACAACTTATTGGTTCCACGAGGTGTGAAACGTGTTGGTACAGCTTCAAATATTGATGAAAAAGACGGATGCACTTTAATGGTTACGATGGATTTGGCATCATCACAATTGACTACACCATTTATCATTTTTAAGGGAACTTTCGGTGCATGGCTAATGAAAGAATGGAGTGGGTACAATACACCTACTGTGCTTTTTACTGAAAATCACTGCAGACATCTTCAACAGTCATCATCTACTTGGAATTGTTGCGCAAGCTGTACCATACTAAAAGGGTAATCGGTCCAATATGTACATAATAATACTGGTGAAAGGTATATTCAAAATTCGTTTGATACGCTTGGTTTGAATCCTTGGTCAAGTGATATGCATCCGTTTCACTGCCATTTAAGCAGTCTTTCAGAAAATGGAATACATCGTTCCTTGTTGACAAAAAATCTAACCGATGTATTGGCGAAAGAAATAGTATTTCCTACATCCCACAACGAGAAAATTACTGCATGGTACAGAGGATAACATAAATGCGTATGAAAACAAAGTTAAATGCTTCTTTCAAGAGTTGTTGATGGCAATGACAAAATTAAACGCATTTTTGAAACATTAGTGATAATGATGACAAAATTAAATGCATTTTTGAAGCGTTAGCGATGATGACAAAATCAATGCATAATTAAGAGCTTTTCTCATTTGGAGTCGGTAGATAACGGACTTCTGTTCCTCGGATAACGGTAAAACAGAGAAAGTGACCTCTAAATAGATTTCCTTTAAATACTTAGAATGAAAACCAATTTTTACGATTACTCTGTGGAATCCTTGCAACCAGAGAGGCGTTCCTGAAATTCTGTATTCTCTGTTCAGTGGAAAGGTGAATCCATTTTCAATTAACACTCGGTCATTTTCCTTAATCGATATTCGGATGAGCACTTCTATAACACGAGATTTGCTTGTCAAAAGCACGGCACAATTGATGCTAACTAATCATAGCGATTTGTTCACTTTTGCGTATCCCAATACAAGCCAAGTCGAACGGACAATGAAGGAAAGTATCGAAACGTTGGAACAGAAAAAAATTATCGAAGACGCGTACGCACATGTAGAACAGAAGACAAAAACGTGTTTGGATCCACTCTGGAAGGAACTTGCTGAAGTTGTTGCCAAATGTCACTACACTAAATCAAATAATCCATGCAGCCGAAAGTTACGAAAAGTCGAAGTCAACGAAATGGTCTTAGCCATTGGATCTGATGAGCTACAATTGATTTGGAAGGAAAAGCAAGAACAAGCAGGAGCATCGAACAAGATTCATTTGAAGAACTACATTCGAATTGTACCACCGAAACAACGAGTGATTTTCCAAGAATATCGAGACAGTTTACTCAGCGGCAAAGGAGTTCATGTGCCATACACCCCCAAGCTTTCTCGAAAGTTGAAGGAATTGGGGTTTTTCGTCGCAAAATCTCGTCTCAAGGCTTCACATGGGAAAGGTGATTTCATGACACATTTGAATACATTCATTACAAACAAAAGTTCAGTCCAACTGCAATCCTTTTGGAAGGAAAAGTCATCGCTTTCAACCATACAGAAGTATGGCTTTTGTCATGCAATTCCACCACATTTGAGAGCACTCTTCAATGCTTTTTGCAATGAGGTACAAAGAAAGATAGGAAATGAAGTAAAACATGGCCGAAATGTGTCACATCAATATTCAATCAAGGATGCTTCAAATTCAGATTTGAATCATTTAGATTCTAAAGCAAATGGGATTGACGATGTAGCGGTTAACTCTGAACAAGGCAAACACATGGCATCACTTAGACCGAAAGATGAACCTATTATCTACTTCGAGAAGCTCAACCAAGTTGGAATATATCCACCCATAATTGTAAATGTCGACTCAAATGATACATTTATGCCACTCGATCAGTGCATGAGATGTCACCTGAAGCAACATGGCAATGAATCTGAAAGCCTGAATCAACTACTAGATGACGAAATGGTCGGATCTTCTCAATATGAGTCATTCTCAAACACACATCCTTTATCTCCGGAAATATGGGAATTGGCGCGATTGCTTGTCCAATGCAATGTAACAGAAAGTTTCCAGGTATGCAACCACTGCTTGGCGGCAAAGGTTTCATCATCCAATTGTCAAGCACTGAAAGATCGATGGACAGGAATGATGACACTACCCAGGTTTAAACGTGATGGATACTGGATGGTAATCCCAGCATCTGAGCGAGAATCATTCCAAGCCTGTGTGAAATATTTCCTGGCATCACATTATCAGTCCCCAGTTCAAGTGTCAGCAGTCTCGTATCTCCTTGATCCGACAAGGGCGCAAGTTCCATGACATCTGACGGTGCATGACTATGAGAGTTGACAGCGCTGTCAAATCTAACCGTATGCACATCTAGTGACTAATGAAGTCAAGCTAGAATTCTATATTATGGTTTAAATAACCTGTAGGGTCTAAGTGCCCGTACCATTTGTACTCCTAACGAATATATGGAAATATGATTGTATATGAAATAAGTACAACAAAAAGTTCCCACTATCTAAATCGTTTTTGCGCTCCAAAAACCGTTGTGTACTTTGACTATTTACCTGTTTAATGGAAAATGTTAGTATGCTTGATGAAGGTACTAAATGGGAGCTTTGTTGTTAGATCCCAACTTACCACGGAATTTTATTCCAAGGTCTCAATACTTAATCATGACCCTTGAACATGTTTCACGTCATCCTTTCAAGATGATACTGGATCCAAGCAGAAAAAGAAGGATGTGAAGATTAAGGAATCCTAGGAAAAATGTATTTGATTTTGCAACAGAAGCAAAAAAGATAGTTTATTGGTTAGCCCCTAAAGCAACTACTAATAATTCAAGCAAAGGGTACTATATTAACTGCTTGATCACAATATGATCAAAATTGTTCAAACTCACTAAAAGCTTGTTTAATTTGGATAACTATCATCAATCCAGACTGAAGATGGAAAGAGAGTTAAGTCAAAATATTCGTTAAGTAACCAAACCAGATGCTATGCAGGCCAGCATAGCAAACACAGATTGAATACAGTTTTTGTCGATGAATGTACTTTCTGACAATGATTAAATGGAGACTCATGCACATCGAATGATGACGTGAAACATCATTGACCCTTAAAAGGTTTTCGAAAAAATTGCTAACTGGAATGTTACGCTCTAGACATACATTCCAATTTTGAATGAATCCTGAGACATTTATTGAATGAATATAAAGAAGGCATCTCCTTACCTGAAAAGGGATTAAATATTGTTTGTATACTTTTTACGAATAATAGCATTAATATCCACGCTGAAAATCAACTTGGAAACGCAAAGGCAAATTTGCACAAAATCGTTGATAGTTGTCAACAAAGATTGAGACGGCATCATTTGGCTCGGTTGGTGCTGCAGTGTGAGATGTTATTATGACCTTAGGATGTGACCATAATTTGGAATCTAATGGTAGTGGTTCATTACGAAAGACATCAAGTATGGCAGTGTCCACTTTCCCTGATTCAAGTGCCTGATATAAGTCCTCCTCCACAATGGCAGACCCTCTACCTACATTAATAATGACAGTACCCTGCTTCATAGATTCAAAGACACCCTTATGAAGAATATTTACTGTTTGGGGAGTATTTGGCATGACATTGACCCAATAGTCCACATCAGGTGCCATACTTTCAAGAGACGTGTGAAAATATCGATCAACATAAGGACAACCCTCCGACGTACGGGTATATCCATATACTTTCATACCCATTTGTTGACATACACGTGCCACTGTCGATCCTATTTCTCCTACACCTAAAATAGCAACAACTGTGGTTCCACCTCCAATGCGTCGGGGTAATAATTGATTGTTCCATTTACGCGTTTCTGTTTGTTGGATATGTTGTCGAATATGCAGTGCATGACTTAGGATATGGCCCAACACATATTCGGCAATCGCATCATTAAAAATCCCCCTCATGTTGGTAAGTCGATACGATGTGGGCATGCCCTCCATTACTAACGGCTCGATACCAGCCCACATACTTTGAACCCATTCAGGTGTTGATCCTGTAGTCTCACAACGCTTTAATAGAGGTGCTACTAAGGACGGTATCCCAAACCAGACAGGACAATGCTGAGCAAGTTGATAGTCATCCGCGCGGTCCGAGAAATAGACGTTCTCTTTTGGAATAATGTCGCTCATGCTAGCAAAAATTTTGCGATATTCTTCCAATCTCGTTGCTGTCAGAATCAATACATTTGGTATGTATCTTGTGGGGGAAATCATGGCATTCTGATGCAAAGAAGAGTGAAGGTGAGCTATAGAAACAAGACTAAGATTTTCCGAAGCATATTTTATTTTAGTAGTTGGTTTCTGATTTACTAACCTTTGCCATAAACGAGTATGTGGTTGTGTGAGGTTATCCATTAGAGATATTGGGACATAGAAAAAGTGCGGATTAGGGTTAGAATCACATATTCTTCAGACGGATTTACAAATTGACACAGCATGAGCCAGGGCACATATTCTGTGTGCATCCGGACTATGATACTTCAAATTGGAGGGAAACGGACTTTTTTCATTATTGTACATCATTCAGTTGTCATATACGACCTCAAGTATTTGTTATTTTATGATTAGTGGAATAGTGCAGTTTCCTTGGCACCATACACTCAACTGTCTTTGTTTGTACAACTTCACAGAAAGCCCCTAATTGATAAAGGCTCTTGCATGTCACCATGGCCAGTGTAATATACGCAAAAACAGGAGGAAAGTTGAAAGGGAAACATAATTGCTAGCACTTTTAACCCCAAACGAGTGTCAAACAAGTTTGATATTCACCTTAAATTTGATGATTTAAAAGTAACTACCCAAGTGATTCATCATTTGTGAAATATTTGAAGGTGTTCAAGGATTTGAAATGGCAACATCCTTTCAAATGAGGAGACATGTGTCAAAATAAGAGGGAGTGGTAAACCAACGATGTCGATTAACATTTAAAAACAGAATACTCTTTATGACTATGGTGCAAAATTATCATCAATTTCATTCATGCGTTCGGATTTGAAGTAGTCCCATGTGTACATTGAGCCAAGCATTAGAAGTTTATGGATATGAATTGCAAGTGAATTAAATTCTTACAATTGTAGAGATGGAATCAAAAAGCTTTGCATCTTTCCGTAAGGTAAGAATGAACAAAACGGTATTCCACAAAGCACCTAAGTCAGCTTAAATATTTAAGATGATGTGAAGCCAACATGATTGATTGTGCTACAGGCAGAAGATACCTTGAAAATGAATGGGAAATAAAAGAAATTTATGTTGCTAAAATTAAACAAAAGTATCATTGGGCCAATTCAGAAGAAATCAAAATTGATTGATCATAAGAATTGACTTGAGTATGTTATCTAATGGGACTCAATTTGCTGTGATAGATCTGGTAGCAAATGACTGACTACGGCGATCTTTTCGGGAAAAAAATGAAGGGCTTAAGATTGCTGATCCGAAACAATTAAACGATTGATAAAAAGTGACTATGTCACCAGATTTTTCCAGACGGGGAGGTACGCGCCAACCAGGCCTTAACGTTTTATCGAGGAGAACTTCGGACTGAATCAAGCAATGACGGAAATTGCTACGCTGTCAACAAAACTGCTTGTGTTTTCCACACTTTTCATACTTGGAAGCTTCATCTTTGCTGCTGCAATACGCACACTCTCTCGAGCAACTATTGAGGAAGAAAATAGAAATAAAAACATCAAAGGAAACGCTTCGCGGCATGCTGACACTGAGAACTTTACTATCCAATCCAACAATTCCCTATTGCCTCATCTACAAGACGATACAGCCAAAGAACGATCATATACTGACACTGAGGACTTTACTATCCCATCTAACAATTCCCTATTGCCTCATCTACAAGACGATACAGCCAAAGAACGATCATATAATGGAAACCTTGTCATATTCAATACGACTCTGCTGACAGAACGTGCTGCAAGACTTAGACAAGAGGCTGCAGACATTCGTAGACACAATTCATCGAACTTGTCCCATTCAATGTCGAACGAAACAACGCGCCGAATACATTTGTTTACATATGCCTCAGATGCATGGAATATGACTCTACAACGACTTGTTTTAGGAGCAGAACGCTCTGAAATGTATGCCAGTATACATCCATTTTCCCCTAGTGAGTTTGCTCGAATAGATCCAGAATTTGTCAATGAATTTCAAGAAATTCTTTCCTTGCCTCGAGGTGGCGGATATTGGCTTTGGAAATTTCCTCTATTGGAATATATGCTTCGTATAACTCCCTCCCATGAATATATTTTCTATATTGATTCTGGTTCCTCACTCTTATCCTCTGGTAAGGATGTCTTAGATTCCTGGCTAAACTTTTTGGAATCCTCGCCAGCGGAAAAGAATGAGATTCTCAGGTTTCACTATGCTGGAGGCTTACGTCACGAGTGGAAATGGTGTATTCTTGATATTTTTTCTGCCTTCCATGTTTCTTGTCTTGATTCAAAGCCTTGGGAAATGTGTGATACGACTCAACTTCCTGCCACTGGTTTCATTGGACTGAATGGTGCTGCCCTACGGGAGACGTTGGCATTAATTTACGAAGCATTAAGTCAAGACCCTTGGATGATTACAGATGTATACTTTCGGAAATCCAAAAGACTGTGGAAACGGAAACGGCATCAAAAATTTAATGATAATCGACATGATCAATGTTTCCTATCCCTAGCCGCAAAAATATTGCAGAATTATGTGAGTCTTGAAGTTCCTGACAATCATGGCCTTACTGTACCTCGTAATAGAGTATTCTCCTTCTCGAGGATTAAAGGAGAAGGTGGTGAAGCTGGTTTACAAATGGATCTTGAATCCTTTGCCGTGTGGCAAAAATTGTGTATCCCCAGGATTAAGAATGATGATATGTTTTGCGATTCTCTTTCCTTAGCACTTCACATTGATGATTCGTCATCAGGACTATTTGCGAGTATCTTAAATTCTTGGAATAAGTCGAGAGAATTCATACCTTAAATCTACATGCAAAATTCATTCTTAGGGTGGGAATTATTTTTTATTGTGAACAAGATCACTGAACACGTCTGTTATCACTGTAAATAATTTTCGAAAATTGTTTTTTGGGAAGCAAGCAATGGTTTCGCGACTATTTTAGTTGAATGAAAGGAATGTAATTATCCTTGAGACAAAATAGGAGCCATGAGATTATAATCTCACTGAAGCGTGCGATTATATCATCGCATTGGTTAAAGATTTGATACTGCTTCCTCATTTGTTGCAAAATTTTCTTCTTAAAATATGCCGCCATCCCATCTAATTTTGCTGTGTATAAACCCATTCATTTTTGAAACTGCTCAAACTTTTATTCCTATACCCTGATATGTGATATTTATGCTGCCTTGTTACTCATGCTGATTAGTAGTAGGCTAATCTGCTTGAATGTTCACAGTAGCTTGTATCGTCTTGACGTGGACAACTTTGGTATACAGTAATGCCAAAATTTGGTTAGAGGATCCATTTCTGCTTCTTGATGTCCATGCTTTGCTTGACATTGTTTTGGAATCTCTTGGCAGATGCTGTTTTGTCACATTTGTATAACCATAATAAACTTATTTTGAACTTACTTCTGATCTCACACGTCGGAAACGCTCCGCTACATATGCTGAGGACTCGTCTGCCTCCAGTTCTGACGAGTATAGTGTCTTTTTGCTTTAATCTCTTTCATTTTTGCTTGATTGCTAACTAAGAGTTTCTTTTCATAAATATTGTTGCTGCTGATTTGCTTTCCAAGGCTTGATGCCCAGCTTTCTTAAACACATTTTCTCTGTCTGGTAATGACTGAACGGCTTACCTTTCCTTATCCTTATGATTTGGCTCATTAGGATTGTCCAATAGCTTTGCGTTGTTGTAATTTATTTGCATTATGATGGATCATTATTGGTTTTGTTTGCTTCTGTTCTAGACTGGTTTAGAGTGCTTCATGATGCAACTTTGACATTACCAAACGTATTACATGGAAATCAGATCTGGAATAGATCAAAAATATTAAGTTGATGTCATTGAATTACACTTTCTATAGCACCTTCGTAATTTTGATTCTTTGCTGGTATTGATTTTGATGTTATACCGTAGTAGTGAAAAAAATTATAAATGTACCTTAATATCTTAATTATATGAATCCCATGTCCTCAGCCAGGTCCGTTTTATAGGGGAAGTGTTCTCTCGACAAACGAAGATTTTTCGTGGGTTTTGATTGCAATGTTAAACTGGAGTAGGAATCCTCTTGCTGCTGTAGACAGCAAGATCTCATCAAACTTTGTCTCATTTTTCAAGCAGAATGACTTGGCATCTCATATAAACATAGTCACTCTCAACATTCCCTTGCCTCGCAGCCTTAGGAGTGCTGTCAAAGAGTATTGACGGCTCTCTCAGAACGTTCGGGACTGTTTGATCAAATAAAGTAACAATTCCCAAAATAGGATTGTGCCTTCAATCATCAGTTGGCTTAATGCTCTTATAGCAAGACGTTCCAGGATTGGAATAAACTTACATTCCTTTGACGCCTCCCCCAATGTTCTCCCTCAAATGAGGCTACCCCTCCTTTCTGGACTTCCTGGACAATCTTAAAGCTCTATTCGTCCTTTGTAACTATATAGGGCCAAGACCACAGGCAAAAATCCAGAAAGAAATATTAGGTTAAATGAAAGTACTGATTAATGGCACACACATTCAAAGGGATGGGCAGTATCTGTAGAATATTTCCACAAACAATAAATGAACAAATTAAGAACAAATATGTCATCAAGAATGAAAGACAATTAGAGAAGTATTTAGAAAACAGACCTTTCTTCTACCAGTAGGTGTTTGATTAACGGCATTAATTCCCCAAAGTAGGCATTGATCAATGTAGGCCTTGTGGCGGACTCCTGAGAATGAATAATGCTCATCCTACGAAAGATGCTTCGCTTTTCTATGCCTCTTTCTGATCTTAAGTTTGCTGAAGGAATTTGATCAGGCAATTATAATATTTCCTTGAAATCAAATGCCAAATATCTGACTTGGAATGATCAAAATGCATTGCACTGCAAGAAACCTTTTCCAAAAATATTCTGCAGACCAGTTTTTTAGTAAACAGAAAGTAAATCTTAAGCTATTATTCTTGAAATCAAAAGATTGATGGATATATTGCTTTACTTAGTGAATTATTTCATAGTATTATATTACTTTTCCTGAGAGCTTGCAAAAATAACATTGAAGATTTCATTCAATAATCAAAGACCCATGGATCATTGAATAAAGAATCTGTTAGTGATAGCAGTGCTAAGTATTGTCTGTCGTGGGAAAAATCAGGGTTACATGTGAGAATATTTGTACTATACCACACTGTTACCGTAGCTGAAGCTCATCATTATGAGTGGCAAACCAAGGTAGTGCGTAAGCCAAAAAATGTCAAAACAAATCTATTATGGTAGTATGAAACTTACTTAGATACGTTTTTCACACACTCTACATTCACGGGTTACACTAGAGGGAATTTGTTTAGGAACTTCACATACTTCCCCACGAACTGAAGGTATGCTTTTATTTACAACCTTCTCTCTTGTGACTTTTGTTTCCATTGTTGGTGAGTGTAATGAATGTATCAGACCCTGCATGAGTCTTACTAAACCGCCTCGATTCCGAAAGATTGTGTCAAGGAGTTGCAGAGAGTGAATCCCTCAAATGGATTCTTTACATGCGAGACTGGTACATCCAAGGCTTTCTGTCGTGAGACAAAGTAAATTTGTGTCACGTCGTCGGATAAAGCCGAGTGCGTTTGTGCTTTTGGTTGGCATGGCAGTAATTGTGACAGCAATTTAGATGAATGCTCCACTGAATATCCCTGTCCAGGAGAGAAGGGGGTTAGCTCGTTTTGCGTGGACTATTTTCCTCCAATAAAATATAAGTGTGGTTGCCATCAAGGTTTCAAGGCAATTTACTCTGATTCAGAATCCCCTAAAATAGGAGTACCAACCGAATTCAGGCCGAGTGACTGCGTTGGTTTCACCTCATGTGAAATTTTCCTTGTCACGAAGATGCCTACTGTGTTGTTAACGCTTCAGTGCCATCATGCATTTGTCGGGAGGTTTTTTTGGCGATGGTAAAAGTAAATGCAAAGTTGTTTCAAATTCTCCCCCATTACCTGATATAATAACTACACCTACCATCAAGATGGTTGATCTTGGTGCGTCCTGTAATTCTACAAAGGAGTGCAGTGCTGTGTCTTCAAGTTGCAACCGTGGTCGTTGTACATGCAATTCTGGATTTATTCAACAAAAAAAGAAATGCCTCAACGTTGACGAATGCAAGTTAGGATACCCAAATGAGTGCGATTATAATGCAAAGTATGTTGATCGAATTGGGACTTATGACTGTGAGTGTAAAGATGGCTTTAAAGATTCCAAGTCAGAGAATCTTCACGGAAGACAGTGTAAACAAATAAATGAGTGCTTAGATGGTACGCATGATTGTAGCCCCGACAAAGTATGCATTGATTGTCGACCCCCATTGAAATGGGAATGTGCCGAAATAACTCCGGCTCCTACTCGCACGCCGACTCGTCATCCAACACCATCCCCAATAAACCTTCAAGCAGATACATATCCATGGCCATACCTTCCTACTGATGTGATTTTATATGTCACTCAAAGTGGGGTGACACATGACCTTCCTTGGGGTGATGGTTGTCAGACAATATCAGATGATGGCTTGAGTGGATGTAGTGGAAACTCTGTGAAAGTAACAGGTACGCTAAGCTTATTCCTTGTCAACATTGCAATTTTTTGGTGAAGCAACTTTGCAGATTCAGCTGGCACCCAAACATATTCTACAAGAAGCTTGTCCGTTACTTAATCTTGAAATTTCATGTCCCATTGATGATACCTATTTCTGTGATGATTTGTTTGATTGTACAGTTTAGAGAATGTCATTACAAAATAATTTCAAAGATTAGGTTTAAAGAGTGTTAAAGCGAATGTATTTGTTTCCTATTTTAATCTCAGGAACTCTTGTTCTGCTATATCTATTTCTTTCATGGTATTGATGTTGTCCTTAGTTTACTGATCAGTTGAACTATGTAAGTGGATATAGATAGGGATAAAGCCAATGCCTACACTGTTTATAAAGGCTCAACGGCTGCCATGTAGCCTACACTTCAAATAAGTTAACACTCTACATCTGCTAGACTTTGTGAGCCATGTTCCCAGTGTAAATTGTTTTAAGACTATTCACAAAGAGTTTCCTTAAGGCGTTAGGAAGAAATTGAGATAAGCTGAGAGAAAGAAATGACTTTACGTAACGTCATGAAGAATTTCAATAAATTTGTGAAGCTGTTGGGAAACGGGTCCAAACATTGAATACTGCAAGACACAGAATTCTATGTTTAACGGGAAACTATGTCTGAAGATAAGTAACCGTGGTGAGACTCAAGTGAATGTGTTAGTTGATAAAAAGAAAAAAATATCTCCAATAATCGGTGACAATTTAGTTGGGTCGCCTGTGAATTCTTGGGCTGTACCTTGGTGCTTCTTCCGGAGGTGTATCTCTTGTATACTGCCTGTATCTGCTCTCTGATACCCAGTGTAGTACATTTCTGTGTAAGAATGCAAGCAGGGAACTGTTTCTTTTGGCATCTCCTCCACTAGGATTGCTTTCCATTAGTTGTTATCACTAATCAAGGAAGTAATCATGTCAACATTCTGATTTGACACTTTGATGTATGTTAGGAGATAATACGTCTGTGGTTTTAATACTTCAGTTCCCTCAAGTGTCTTGAAGAAAAAGCATAATGTAATCGCTTACCATCGCGTCCTGGAGGCTATTGCAGCTAAGGTGATGAGGTTTGCATATGTGAAGAGTGAAGAAATTGTCAGTGACATCTTCACAAAGCCCTTAAGTAATGAAAGACTTCATCATTTAGTCAAGAATTGGTTCCGTGTTCCCGAAGTTAAAAAATGAAAGTTATTTACATGTTTAGGATATTTCAGTGATTAGGATATCTAGTTTTGCCAGTTTGAATTGGACCGGTTAAGTAATGTCAAGCAACTGTGCCAGAGACATGCTTCTCCATGCCTACAGACAATGGCCAGACGCTATCACAGTAGTGCCACAACAAATGACAAAAGGAAGAAGACGCCCAGAGCTGCATTTTCTCAAGCTGAAAGTTAACCCAAGTTGAAGGACTTTCACCCGTTTGGGTCCTTGATGCTAGAACGCAATCACATCAAAAGTTACCAAAGTGGGAGGAGAGAACTCAAGGTGGAATCAACCTTTGTCAGTCACCATCTTGTGCCCAGTCTGTCTCATTTTTAGCACTCAACCTACTGACAGGGTTAGTATCATCTCAGTTTCATGCCCTTCATGATGACAAATTTGAAGCAATTTGTGAAATGTTCCCAAGTCACAGTGGCAATATCTGACAGGGCTCCAACCTACCCATCAAACTGTTCATGATAAGGAATCTCTGCTCAACACAGATTCTGAAGAAAATTGTGCCCTCCAGACCACTTTTTCAAGTCATTCAGATTTCCAAGTCAAGAGCAAACATTAACTCCAACTACGTGATTGTTCATGAAGACATGCCTGCTTCCAAGGGAGCTGCTGAAAACAACAACGTTGAGCAATCTGCCCCTAGTAATATGCCAGAAATCAGAAGATCTTCCAGAATTAGGAAGGCTTATCTCAAACTAAGGGAGCTCATGGATGCTAGAGCTCTTCAAAGCACTATCCAAGTTCATGTGGGATTTGAGACACAGATACTGCTTAATATACTTGATGAATTAGATATTGATAAGGTTCATCCAATTGCCTTTGCTGCTTCATCAGGTCCTGATGTCCTCTACCTTCATGAGGCCATGATACAACCTGATGACAATCACTTCATTCAAGCCATGTAAGAAGAAACCAGAGCACATGAAGATAGTGATCATTGGGAAATTGTATCCAGAGAAGACATTTTCATCAATACACCTGTTCTACCTGCAATTTGGTCCATGAGGAGAAAGTGAGGCATAGGCACTCACAAAGTCTACAAATGGAAGGCCAGACTCACCATTCATGGAGGCTGCATTTGACAAGAGAAATGCTGAAGATGGAAAGCAGGAGCCTCTTGAAGAAGACTCTCTTGTAGGTAGTCTGGGCACGTCAAAGAAGGATGCCCTCATTGTTCTCGTCCCTTCATCAATGCAAGCGCAACTATCATCCTTCACACCCTGCAGATACGCATTCTTTAACAGCATTTGCAACGCGACAGAAAGTGATGGATGGGTCTCTTTTGGTCAAAACATTCTGTTTTTAAAGTTGAAGAAGTTTTACATCCGCGAGAGCTATCGAATGATTGCATCAAATATTATTCAATACAGAAACAAATCAACCATCACTGGTACACCAGGCATTGGGAAGTCGCTCTTCCTCGTTTATCTCTTATGGAAATTGGTCAAGGCT